>VZRS01003725.1:0-14374 GCA_013398055.1 Ifrita kowaldi | reverse complement strand
TTTTTTTTTTTTTTTTTCAGAAATCTTTGTGCTAGGCACTTTACGGGCAAGCAGAACAAGATGAAAAAATCTCCCTTAAGAAATCTTTTTAGGAATGCACTTAAAGTGTACAAATCTCATCTTATTTTAGACGTAAGTAATTATGTGCTTACCTGCTACTGATGTCTTTAGGCATTAATCCCCTCTTTAACGTTAAGTACATTTATAAATTATTTCCCTCCATGGAGGTCTAAACACACAAAATAGAGGGAAAGTCTAGGGAGGGATCAAGACAAAATGGTTATAATGAATCTTGCAAATCTAGAAAGTTACTTCAGGGATCTTGAACTGCTAGTATTGATCAATTCTGAGTGAGTAATACAGTTGAGCAGGAGCAGACTTTGCAGGACGGCTGCACCCCGTAGTCTTGGGGCAATTTCCTCTGAAGCAAATTAATATATTCACTATAAATATTGCCTATCTCTTGCCCTCTCTTTTTCAGAACTCAGCCCACAAGGTGACCTGTTTCTTTAAACTGCCTTGAAAAAGATGCTGGAGGAGATGGAAATAGAAATTTTTTATTAACATACTGAAGGAATTAGAAGGTTTCCTTTCCCTCTGCCTGTCTCTTGAAATTCAGCTTCTGTTGCTTCCCATCTACCATCATTATAGTTGTCTACCTGGACTCTAAGTTCTGTGAGGCTCATCTTGTGTCTTTAGCTGGTGGCCAAAACAATCACTTGGCATTTCGAAGTAAGCTCAAAGGATGAGTTTGGGAGAAAAGGAGATGGCTCCCTGAGCGAAGTCAGGCTGCTTACGTTGGTAGGTGTAAACTAAATAAGGTCTTGGACCTCACTGAGGACTTTCATTTCTCCATGAAGGCATGGACAAAATTCACATGATGATGCAGCAAATCAAAAAAAATTCATATGATGATGCAGCAAATTCTTCAGAGCTGTCCACCGGGCTCTGAGCTGGTGTTCCTTTGGTTGTAGCTCTCCACTATGTTTTGTTCAGTTCTCAGACTGATGTTGGCTAATCCCCTCTCCATTTCTAGTCTGCTCTGGTTCAGATCTTTGAGCCTCAGGATGTTTGGTTTTCCTCTTTCTTTTGTACAGCTTTTAAGGTGGACTTTCTTAGTAATCTCAGAGAAATTAATGAACTTGTTTTACAGGACACAAGTGATTTTCATAACTGCATTTGCTGTCAAATACCTTCAGTGTGCTATTCTGTGCATAAAAAGCTTTTAGGTCATGTGATATACTGTCGCAGTAGGTCTTCTGTATCAGTTTGTTTCAGTATATGTGCACAAATTAAAAAAAATGCATTAATAGCATCTTTGGTTCTCCAAGGCAAGTAACTTCTACACAAACAGAGATTTTGTATGTGTGGCCACAAATTTCATGGTTGAGTACCCGAATGATCATATTCCTGGAAATTAGGAATAACCATATAATCACAGAATTATTAAGGTTGGAAAAGACCAAGATCATTGAGTCTAACCTGTCCCTGATCCCCACCTTGTCACCCAGACCAGAACACTGAGTGCCACATCCAGGCATTCCTTGGACACCTCCAGGGGTGGGGACTCCATCACCTCCATGGGCAGCCCCGTCCAATGATTAACATCCTTTCGGTGAAGAAAATCTTCCTGATGTTCAACCTAAACTTCCTCTGGCACATCTTGAGTCTCCATCTGCTTGTCCTGCCAACCAAAACATGAATAGTTATTCATCTATGTACGTACACCTATATGCATCAAATGTGGTCTCTAGGTCTTACCTTGTTTAAAATTACAGTTTCTCCCCCACCCCTCTAGTTTCTGAATATTCCTGATTTTGACATTTGCTATTGTATTGTTGGGGCTTTATTCTCCCCTGAATCTGCATTAATTTTGAATCAAATATTATATGTTTTTAAACCAGTCTTCTCCATTCCTGGTGTCCACAGACCTTGCATGTACTCACGTTTGTGTTTGCTATGTTGCAATTTTACATGCCAATGCTCTAGAACCTCTGAGCAAAGTGCCGTCTGCCACATAAATTTCTCCTTCAAAGTTGTTAAAAGGAGTAGGTTTACCCTCAGAAGGTCAGCTAGCCTTAATCACTGGCATTACCTTTTGCAAAGTCAATGCATTTTTGCATTACTGTCTCTTGCAGTGACTGACTGCATCCTGTCTGAGACCAAGAAAACTTTCTTGAACCTATTTACATGAACAACATCAGACTCTGGTGTTTGTACTACCTCTCTTTTACTGAAAGCTCAGACTGAGTTTTTTCCAGGTTTATATTCTGGCTGTAAATCATCCATCTGCAATTGAAATAACTTTTTCTGTTTGTGAGACTCTTTTCTCCACCACTCGCATAAGCGGTTTACAGCCTGCTTTGGCAAACAAGGAGCCGGGAGGTTGTGCATTCATAAGCACGGGAAGCTTTTAATTTTCCTGAACATATTTGCTGGCATTCACCTTCTGTTAGGTTTCCTGCAGCATTACCTACAGTCTCTGATGATCTCCATCACTGCAAAAATGTTGTTGCAAGATGTCACATAGCAGGTTCAGGTGATGATTCTGTGTAGCAATTGCCATCAGAAAAGCAAAGGAAGGGTGTCTTGTTCATAAGCTGTTCTTAGGCTAATTATTATGATTAATGTGTTTTGTACATATTTTTTTCAGATAAAATTTTTTTAGATCAACAATTATGGCAGTCAAATTGCATAGAATTTTTTTTCCAGCCAAATTTATCATTCATGTGTACTTTTCTTCTCTGTAAGTAAAGAAATAATTGATAGCTATCTCTAACCCCCCAAGGCCTAGAAGGGCCCCTATCAGACCTGGTTTTCCTATAGAAGTTAATTATTCACTCCTACCTTTACATTGCTGTCTGTTATGTTCCAAGCTTACATCACCAACTCCCCGTCCATGATACCGTTCTATTGTTTATACTCACAGCAAAATACTATCAGTAAACGTCCGTGTGTTCCCACGCTTGGATATCCTTTCAGGAAACGATATGGGTGCAGAGCATAGCCTAGAAGTTACACTGAAGCACTGTGTTTAGAGGGTGTAAGTTAAAATTTCGTGGATCATAATTTTATTTCTAAAGAAATTTTCCACCACCCCATTGAACTACTTAGGGTGAGATGAGAGGAAGAGGGGGTGAATGCATTTATTAAGAAACACTCTTCCTGGTAGATATGTGGAGTTCTGCACAGGCATTGGCTTGGCCCCTTAGGAGGTAGGTAGAACATAAAATCACAGAACGGTTTGTGTTGAAAGGGACGTTAAAGCTCTTCTCATCCCACCCCCTGTCATGGATAGGAACACCTCCCACTGTCCCAGGTTGCTCCAAGCCCCATCCAGCCTGGCCTTGGGCACTTCCAGGGATCCAGGGGCAGCCACAGCTTCTCTGGGCAACCTGTGCCAAGGCCTCACCATGCTCACAGGGAAGACTTTCTTTCTAACATCCAACCTAAATCTACTTTCTGTCAGTGTGAAGCCATTCCCCCATGTCCTGTCACTCCATGCTCTTATAAGAAGTCCCTCTCCTGGCTTTCTTTTAAGCTCAAGGTGTGGGTAGAAGGTTTCCCCTTCCTCTTCTGGAGCTGGTAGACAAAAGACCCATTCTAAAAGTGCATCAGTACTCTCTTCTGGATTCAGAGCAATAACTCTAATGTCTTCCTTAAGTTTTTGTCTAAGTATGCTTCTAAGTATGTGTTGGCACACGTATAACAGAATTTCAATTCTGTTAACTTTATTTTGTGTTCTGTTGATAGCTTTTCTATGCCATTGAAAACATCTGAGAATATATTTTTGAGCTTTTAATGGCTTCTGTCTTCCTACTGTATTCACATTCTTAACAACCTAATATCTGGCATTTTCACCCCTTGAGTAAGTACTCCTTTTCCTGAAAATGTTTTATAAGAAAACAATTATAAATGTTATTTCTTCTAGATTTTGTTATACTTTCACATGGAGTTCATATCCACATGTGATGGTTTGATTTCACTCTAGTGTCATCAAAGAAAGATTTTATCAATTCTTTCCCTATAAATAGGTTTTCTTTTCAAAATTATTTTGGTAACTTCAGCTGACTCGTATCCTGTACACACTCTCTTGGTGTGAGAATAATTTATGCACCCAAGCCTAACCTATAAAAACTTGTAGCTATATATGAAAAGAGTCCCACAACATTTTCTTCACTTTTATTTCTCGCAATATTGGCATGCACACTCTCTCGCTTTTTGTCCTGGTATTTGGCTAAGGCTATGGCTAAAGTTTTGGTTCTGTGATCCACAGAGCTAAATCAAAATCTGATTACAGCTTTAATCAGTCACAGTCAAAAAATTGTGCTAAATACCTCAGAAGTCTTTCCATCTTTTTGTCTCTCCTAGGAAATTTTTATCCCCATGGCTTGATTTTTCCCAAAACTACAGCGTTGTGATTTCTGTAATTTAGAATGGCAACTAGTTTGCTCTTCTCCTCTATAAATCTAGTGCTTCTGACCCAGTACTATGTAATAATAGCCACTTTTGCCTTCTCTCCAGTCACTGCCTTCACAAAGAGGAAACTCTTCCTGTTGTGTAACAGAGGTAGTGGAGCAGTGCTGTGATTGACATGAGCCCTGCACTTATCCGTTTGTCATCTCCTCAGGTTTTAGAGGTAGCTTCCAAATTTATGGGACCAGATAATGCTCTGTCACCACTCCAGTGAGATTCTTGCATTGCTACTTATAAGCCATAGATGGTCTTTTCTAGAACAAGCAAACTGTGAAAAGAGGGGATTAGTGAGAAACCGAGGCAGAGAGGGCTTGCCACAAAGTCAGTAAACATCTAAGGACAGGATGAAATTAAATGCTCCATGCCTTTTAGATGGCCAGTTCTCTTGCAGCATGTGTTCTCTTTTGCCATAACCCACAAAATACTTTGCCATCATGCTCGCGGGAGCAATAACATGGGCTTCTTTTTAATCGTGTTCCAGTTGCTCTTGTGCTTGATCTGGAAAGGAAAATACCTGAGGCCAATACTTGGCAAAAGCTTTTTGTGTAGCAGCTAAGATTAAATAAATGTTCCACTGAACTAATAACCAGAGCAAATTTATATCCAAAACCATTTCTGAAAATATGTATTCATTTTTTAAAAAAATGTTTTCAAACTAACTTGCCTTCCACAATTTTTCAAAGAAACTGTTAATTCAGATTTCTCCAGATTTTTCTGCGAACCTTCTTCCTCTCTGAAAAGTCTACAAGCATTCACTGAAGGTACTAATGTTTGAGATGACATTCTGCTCTTTGTCAGACACTGCTGCTTTAACAGGATTATTTACAGTGCATAGATTACATTTTTAAGGTTTTTTCGGGCATGCATTCTGAAAATTATTTTATTCCAGTATTCAAGCTTTTGGGAATTCATCTTTTCCCAATATGCTTAGTTGAAGGACAAGAATGAATCACAAAAAGAATTAAGTAAAACTCAATTTAGCATTTCTAACAAGTTATTTACTGTTCATCTCACCCACTTCTGCAGTGGAGAAAGGGGGAGGCTTCAGGTAGAAGCTGAGAGCCTGTAAACTCATCGTTTATGTGTATAGGATAATGCAAATGCCACCCAGTTTCAGAGGAATGACACAGATGGGTTTTGCATAGGTTGTTAGAGTCAGACTGATTTTAAGTAAAATAAATACAAAGGAGAGCAGATTGAAGAAGGGGATCAGTAAAACTCAGAGCAGGGTTCAGGTTTTACAATATATATCTGTTGTGATGGCTGTGGAGTTATGCTTTTACATATGCTCACAACCTCTTTGGGTCTTGCATTTCCACTCTGGTTTTACTGTAAAGAAGTTTACAGTAGAGTTTTTGGTTATTAAAATACTTATAAGTTAAACTATTACTTTGAAAAAGGCCAGGTGAAATAGCATTTTCCAGTGTTCACAGCTGATTTTCCTGTGTTTTGGAGCAGTGTAACTCCAAGCCAGTATGTCACAGTACATGAAGTTCCTGTGAAAGTTGGTCAGGATATATCCTGGAGGATTGTTATGGAGCATGCAACCACAAAATACGGATCAGAAACATAAAATGGACCCAGAAATCTGCAGCTAGTTGGGGCTGTGCAAGATGTCCACAATGAAAACAGAAACTACATGAGATTTGTTTAGTTCGAGGATTTGTTTGGAAATTCAGAATAAAAACTGTGTTTGTCTGAAGTTTTATTCAAGTCCACTAACTTGTCTACTGATTCTGAATTCTTCTTTCAGATAAATCTGGGCTGATTTATAAACTGGTATCAAAATCTCACTAAACCTGTGGTTTCAAATGGTTTAAACTGGCCGTGCTATAAAATTGAGGTAGCACCCAGTGGTTTTGGCTGTGTTTTGAGCGGCTGTTTTGAGTTCAGTAGAGCCCCAAGCTCAAGGTGGAAAGCCTGGAGGTGCCAAACCTGTCCTGCTCCCTGCCATGAGCCTTTGGCAGGGCTGCAGGAGTGTGCAGGGGAGCTGGGTCTGCTTCTGATAGAAGGACTTTAAGTGAGGGAATCTGTCCTTTCTCCCCGAGCAGAGGTGCTCTGGTGCTCAGTCACAGAGTAAAGTGTGTGTGTCTGCACAGGGCTGAAAAGCTGGTCTGGGCAGTGAGCACTCAGGCAGAAGAGTAACTGCTGCAAGTTCAAGACGTTTTTATCCAGTTGTGAGTTGAGAGTGTTTCTACTTGTGTTATTATGTCTACTATTATTAACCTCTTTCTTCAACTCATGCCAGATTTTATCAGTAATGTGTGTTTTGAGAGACAAACAGCTCTTTTCGGAATGGGGCTTGTGTTTCTGTGACCACTTGTTCTGCATCTGTCTTGAGTGATTCAGGAGCAAATTCATCCACTTGTCTCCTCTGAAGTATAACCCACTGTGCTTCTCTTACGTGCATTATTTCACATGTTAAATTTATTTCTTGTGCTGCATTTATGTTAAAACTTTTTTCAGCCATGTGCCTCTGTGTGCATTTAAAAGGAGCCACAAATATTTATGAGGCAATTTTAACACTTACCAATTACTTTTGTGGGGCTTGATACTTTAATAGCTGTAGTTGTATCAACCTTGGCTGATATTTCCTAATTATTCATATCCTGATGTGTTATCAGCCATCATAGAGCGTTACCAGCATCATTTTAAGCTCTCTTCACCTTCTTCAGTCTGGGTTTTATTTGAAAAGCAGACATGCAGTCCCCAGTGAGAATTAAAGTAGAAGCATTAGCTTGCAAAATATATGCCAATGACCTAATGATTCTGACATTTCCACAATACAAGCTTTACAAGAAGGCATGCAGACAGCAAAGTCTGTTTTTCTATCTCATATTTTTTTAATGGCTAAATGTTTGGAGGAAACAAAATGGATTTTTTCTGCTCAATCCAGGGTATAATATCAGGACTTATCCGGTTCCGGGCCCCAGGGCTTCAGACAACTAACAAAACACATCTTACTTCTGCTCTACTAGTTCTCTGTTATGCTTTTCACACGCAGGAAGAATGAGTAAAAGCATAACCCAATTGAATAAAGCAGCATGGCCTGCTATTCTTTGCTTATGAAGCATCACATGATAGACACCAAATTAAGAAGAACCCCCCACCTGTGGTTAAGTATGTATGCAACTGTCAAGCTGTTTTATCTAATAGAGAGGGAATTTTACCGTTCCCTTCACTGCCAGAGTACAAGAATATGTTAAAAATGTTAATGCCTTACCAAAGCATGCTTCATTGTTTTTGAATAATCCAGTCATTTTCCATCATTTAAATAAAATCAAAGCTGCTCCCTAATCTATTTTGAAATGCTTCCACCTTTCAAATCCTTTGCTCTGATATATGGAAAGATGACTAATCTGAGGTGGTTCTCCTTATAGAGTTTAAGTTGCAATTTGTTTTTTGACTCTTCGGTTGCTGTTTATGTAAGGATGTATTGGGGTAGGGCTGTCTGCCATGATATGGTAAAAAAAGCAAAACCATCTTTTCTAATAAAAATAAAATGCTATTTAAACAAGAGGCTAGAGGAAATCTATCCTCTCTGTTGACCTTTCAGACTGTGGTAAGCATAGAACATACAGTGCCAATTTTATGACACGGTCATGTCAAATAGATTGTATGTGACATATTTGAGTTGTGATTTCAAAGAAGGTTTAGATGTAAGAGTCAGGAGGGAAAACCCATTCAAATGTGTTCTTGTTACTTTTTGTGCAGTGACTTCATGGACCAACCACCTAATGACTAAGACATGGCATATGCAAGAACATTCCCTTAACCACGGATTTTTCTCCTTCATTTGTTTGAAGAACTCCAAATTTTTCCTGTCATTGCCCAGGAAATCACAAGCAGATCTAATGGCAGTGTCAAAGTCTTAGAGGTGCCTGGCATTTGTTCGGATACTGGGCTGGTCATTGCCTCTTTCCTGTTTTTCCTTCCTTTCTTTTGCAGCCTTTATCTGCTTAGGTGATGAGCTGGCTGCAGTAATTTCTCGTATCTACAGAGAGTGGGATCCTTGCAGCAAAAGGGTTTAAATATCAGAGGTGGCCTTTGGACATTAAAACCATATAAACCTGGATTGCTTTCTTGTGGTGCAGTGTTCAGTAAACAAGCAATGAAAGAATCACTTCTAATTCAGCAGAAGGATTTGTACTGCAGTTGTCATTGCCGAGATCTGTGACAGAAGTATTCCAAATACCTGTCTGTAGACCAAGGACATGCAGAAGTGGCTTCTCACTGGGTGCAGTCCTTGCTGAGCATAAGAATCATTAGTTGCTTTCACGGATTTAGCCTGGAATTAACATGACTCCTTTTCTTCCAACATTTCTTTCCTGCAGTTGCTGATTCTCTCTGTGCATGTAAAAGCACTGATAGGGCCATCATTAATGTACAGCACCTCTTTTCTTCTTAACATTGGCTTCTCTTTGCTGCAGAGGTGAAAGCTGTGGAAGCCTTCTGCCTTTGAAGAACTACTTAAGATGAAATGGTTTTGAAGTGCATTTAAGGGTGTTTACTTTAGGCACTTTATTTTTTTCTTCATTTTTATTCCTATTGGAACTGGCTAATGTTATTCATTAAACTAACAATTTCTCCCCTGCCTGTTCTTAAGTGTGACTTGTGACCTTGCAATCTGTGTATTTTGTCATCACAATGTGTTACCATGGAACTGATTTTGATGTCATGAATAAGGGCATTGTGAGTTTCCACGTTCCCAAGCTTATTTGAGACACAGGTTTGGAAACAAAAATGACTTCACCAGTTAAATATTGTTAGATCCTATAGTATATCAAAGGTAAGAACACTTGTGCCCTATATTCCTTTACATAGAAGAATCTGAGGTTAGGAATTTCAAAGCAGGTATATACAAGAATGACACTACAAATAGCATTTCACAAGATTAAATATTTTGTGAGAGTATTGAACTCTAACCCCTTTATGTTACTGTAGACAAAAATCTTTCATATTGTTCATGGAGCCTCCTCAGACTGTCTAATAGGGATTCTGTATAAAGAGGAAGAAATGCAGTGTGCTGAACAGCTCCAGGATGCTGCTGGGACTTAACTCCTTCAAGACAATAGTGGCCGAAGGGAGTTTTCCACCCAAGATCACTCACAGGCAGACAGAGGGCAATGTACATTGCTGCTTTTGAAGCTGACAGGAGTGTTAAGGATTTTTCAGAAAAGTGCCTTACACAATGCCCAAAGGGAAAATATACTTTTTTTGTGCAGCAGAATGCATGTATTGCATACCTTAAATTAAAAAAGCAAGTACCCTCAGTGATCTACCTACCCACACGAGGTTAAAAGAGTTCAATGGAATCTCTTGTCAAGCTGTTCCCCAGGGTGTTTAATTCATCACAGTTAAAGATTTGATAGCATTCTATTGTAATGGAGAAGTTTGAAAAGCCTCAAGTGAGGTTAAAATCCTGGGTTGCAAAAAAAAAATCTAGTTTAGCAGGAACCTCATATACAGTTCTGTTTACTTGATCTGCTGAGATTTTTTTTCCAGATGAGACTTACCCATCCATTGCATTTTACAATCTAGCTCAGTAGCAGTTTGCTCCTGGCAGCAGGCAAATATGTCCTCATTAAGTAAAATTTATGCTAATACTGTTCTGATTAGCCAGCAGTCATTGATATTCACTCTCATTAGCTAAATTGGTTCACTGGAAGACGTCCCGTCGAGGGGTCTTTTTCTGTTTTAAATGGAATGTAAAATGTATGGATTCACAGAGAAGACAGATGATGATAATTATACCCTGTGTTTACTCCAATCGTTTTTTTATCCTAAAGCCTCCTGAAGTAATTTGCAGCATTTAGATCTGCAAGGAGGGAGAAGACTTTTTCGCCCTTAGAGAAAAACCTCTGACAGAAATATAGAAGCCATTCTGGTTTTATTGTTATTAGCACAGATTGCACAAAGGAAACTTCCATTCTGAATTTAGGAGCACTTTTTGATGAGACAAAATGCAGGACATTTCATAGGTAATCTAGCTGGGGAATAAGCTCAATTCGTGCAGCAATGGGACTTCCTACATGCAATCCTTTTGGAGTAACCTTGTGACTCTGACTTAGCATCTCTAGGAGTTGTGCCTGCAGTGTTATTGCAAAATTGGCCTCATGGTGAACCTTTCATCAAAAGTCCAGGGATCCTGTCTGCCCCTGCTTACAGGTTTTGGTTAAAGGGAATGATAATTTCAGTTTAGAATTTTATTTTATTTTCTTATGTTAAAACATACATGATCAGTTCAAGCCATGGTTTCATGCAGTGTGGTATGATGCTGTGATGAATTACCACCTGTTTTCTCTTAACTCTCTTAAAGGGCTTTTGTTGGGCAGAAAAGACCAAGTTGGAAGCTGTTATTGCCAAAGTGTGATAATCTTGGCATTAACACTATTAGGTCCAAGAACAGGTTTCTTTGTATCACAGCCTCCATTTCAAGTGCAAGAAGGAAAGCAGTGGTCTTAATGCCTTATATTCTTACTTATATTAACAAAAATCCCTGTTGATGTGTCTCTCTTTATGCAGACATATCTGTCCTTTACAAACTCTGCCCCTATAGTTGTCCGATAACATTGTTTACCTTTAAATATTGACACTGCATATACTCCATTCTCTTTAAAGAGGAAAAACATTTCTCTGGTCCATTCACCCCTTGATCTTACTAGAAGGATTATAAACAAGGATGTCTCTTCTTGCTAATTTTTTACCTTTTGGATCTGCAATCAATACTGCTACTTCATCGAGGCTGCCAAGCAGCAAACAGATGGCAGCAACCACTGACCATTGGCAGTGGTGAGATGGGAAACACTGACCTTTGACTAGGCTTGAAATTCCTCAGTTTGCCTTTGAATTCCCATCACTGAATAGTTCACATCACTCCTGGGCAATAATTGCAGTGTTTTCACATGTGCACTTCTGTTTCAAGTTGTCTCACTCTTAGATTGATCTAATCTTTTCTTCAGTAATCAAAACTAGTTCCATATCCAAAAGATGCTTTGGAGGGAAGATCTGTGACCACAAGCAGCAATGTGAAACCACCCAGATGCAAATAAATTGCCGTTCCCTCTCACTGCACAGAGAAATTGTGTCCTAATGGTATAGCAATTACTTTGTTTCCATGGTAACGTGTGCGAGCGCTATAAATAATGTTTTATGTTTATAAACAATGCCCTTTACACTGAATTATATACACTATTTGTATGCTAATTTATGGGATGCATTTCTAGTTGTTTCACAGCAATAGAAGAGCAAATAGCAAGCTGAAAGTTTTGTGAGTGCTGCACTGAACCGTGTGGTTATTAATTTTTCCCATGTGTATGTCCAAAGGAAAAACTGCATGAGCTGAATCTATTTCCTTATCATAATGTATACACTCAATAATGACAAAAAAATCCTGGAAAGAAAAACTTACAGAATTAGCAGATTGTTTTGTTGCCCATCATCATTGCTGTACTGGGGGTTTGTACCAGAAGGTAAAAAACATTTAGGTTACAATTCAGCAAAATGTTCTTGTGCATGCTTATTTTTAAGCTTGTAAAGTGATAAAATATCTTAGTTTGATATTTTTAAATTGCCTTTTTTTTTTCCACCTTTTATTATGTAACAGCAAAATATTTTCTCTGTTTTAGATTTGGCCGTGAATTTTCATCATTTTTTCACAAAACCAACAAAGAGCTGCTGGTATTTTTTTAATAATGTAATAAATTCACTGCAACAGCAGTTTATTTGCTAGTCACAAATAGTAGTTGGGGGAAAAATGGGGCTACTACAAGGATTTAATGGCGTTGCAAGATTGGTTGCAGTGAAGGCAAATTTTAATAAGTGACATAGGAATGTCCACTGGCCGCTGGAAACAGAGGGACGAAGGCACAGCTCTGAAACGATGGAGCTCTGTCATTATCAGCACGTTGGGAGGCACCAAGGGTGTTTCTCCTCCCTCCTCCTGCATGGCTGGGGAAGCAGAGCTCCCTCATGCAGCTCCTTGGCGACGGGCCAGCGCGACTGAAGCACTGCACCTACCTCGGTGAGCTCTAATTGCTGCCTACACACTCTGCGAGCAGTGTTTGTGCTTGTTTGGCTTGGGAGCTTTGATAGGCTTTAGCAGCCAGGCTGGAAGAGGGAAGCAAACATGAGCAAACAGATTTATGTTAACAGACTGTGAGTGTTCATAGGGCACAACACCTGTGGGCAGACACGTAGACAGCGGCGGGTACACCTCTGAAACAGTAAGAGAGTGCCATTTACCCATTCTTAAGGAGTAAATTGAATACATGGCATTAAATTTGTTCCTTGGCAGTCGTCCCAGTTGAACTGCCATGCTGGTTAGCTGTGGACGCCCCTGTATTTACATTAAAATAGTTCAGAAAATTTCGCCTTTATTCATGCCCTGAGTATGCGAACTCAGTCTCCTCAGTGCGAGCTGCAGACAAGGCATTGAGGTGAGCTGAAGGCTGAGCTTACACCTCTCTGGTTCCTGGTACCACACCATGGCTCCTTGCTGGTGGCAGGACAGCCTTCCAAGGGCAGCAATCCCAGCCCATTCCCCTGAGCCAATGGGGTCCCCTGTACCTTTGATTTCCTGACACAAGCCACAGCCAAAATGACACGAATGGAATATTTGCTTTATCCTTTGGGTGAGAGTTGTTTGTTAGCCTCATCCACACTCAGTGTGACTCCTCAACCTGTGCTGAAGCTGTGTAGCAGCAGGCAGCATGTTTATTTTGCACTGTTTGGTTGCTGGTCTTGAAAAGAAAAACGCTTGGCTTTTAGGAAAGCACCAAGGAAACAAATACAAGCTAAATAATAAGGCTAAATAATATGGGATTCAGTAAAGGGCTGTTAGCGTTGTGACAGGGCTGCAGTGTCACTTGGGAACCTCTGCTTGGGCACTGACTGCATCTTGTCTCTCCCTCTCTTAAATAACTTCTCCATCACTGGCCTCCAAGTGTTCTCCTGAGCTGGTGCAACGAGAAGCAGCAACAACCACGCCAAGTTTTCCGGCGGTTTGCCTGTAGCTCTCTAAGTAGCGTTCTGTAGCCCTCTGCCCTCTTCTCCCCTGGAGGATGCAGAAGTAGTCACTATTCAAGAAGAGCAGAGAAGCCAAGCATTTTCCCTTTGGAAATACTGAAAATGACTGAAAGTCGTTCCGGCCATAGATTGCCTGTGGCTGTTGGTATGAGTATTCCTGTGTTTCACAAATAGCTCTGGTGAGGTTAAAAAACCCTGCTCAGTCTGTGCCTTACTGCACCTACAGTGTGCTCCTTGATCCCCATGTTTGATTTGATCTCTCTGACATGTCCTCTGCTACACCTGACCTCAGGACTGAGTTTTACCAGGGTTTGCTGAATTAAGGAAAGGGGAAACTACCCAGTCATTGGGAAATATTTCACAAATGAGATCTCAGGTCAGGCCAGCAAGCTCCTTTTTAATCAGTTGTATTTATTTTAAAACTGTGGCAGAACATGGTAGCCTGGCTTTGTTTTAATGGTAGGTTTCTGCTGTTTAAATGTTATTTTCTGTGTTGCTTTGGGGTTTTTTATATCTTAATATCTTTAAAAAGTACTCTTAACACCTTTTGGCTTCATATATTTCTCTAAGATGAAGATGGTGGTATACTCCAGGTTTTTTTTTTTTATTTGGATGTCTGAATTTGGAAGAATAACAGTAACAGAATATATCTGAGAAGGATTAGAGAGGGGAAAAATACAGGACTATCTTCTTTTGGAACTGAGATATGAAACTCCACACTGTCACCTAGTCAGGATTTTTACAAAAGTAGGAGGAAAGAAAGATTATCAGCTGCATTGGAACAGAAATGTTCAAAAAGATAACATGCCCCTTAACTAGGAGTAGGATGATTTCCCCATCATGAATACGCAAACATACACACACACACACA
>VZRS01003724.1:59852-118142 GCA_013398055.1 Ifrita kowaldi | reverse complement strand
ACAATTCCTTAAATCTGAGGAGAGTAATTCCTTAAATCTGAGGGGAATCATTCCTTCAATCTGAGGGGAAAGAATTGTTCCTTAAATCTGAGGGGAAGGAATCATTCCTNAGAAACAATTCCTTAAATCTGAGGGGAATTTTTCCTTAAATCTGAGGGGAATTGTTCCTTAAATCTGAGGGGAAAGAATCGTTCCTTAAATCTGAGGGGAATTATTCCTTAAAACTGAGGGGAATCATTCCTTAAATCTGAGGGGAAAGAATTGTTCCTTAAATCTGACGGGAACAATTTCTTAAATGAGAGGGGAATTGTTCCTTAAATCTGAGGGGAAGGAATCATTCCTTAAATCTGAGGGGAAGGAATCATTCCTTAAATCTGAGGGGAACAATTCCTTAAATCTGAGGGGAATTGTTCCTTAAATCTGAGGGGAATTGTTCCTTAAATCTGAGGGGAAAGAATCGTTCCTTAAATCTGAGGGGAATTATTCCTTAAAACTGAGGGGAATAGTTCCTTAAATCTGAGGGGAAAGAATTGTTCCTTAAATCTGACGGGAACAATTTCTTAAATGAGAGGGGAATTGTTCCTTAAATCTGAGGGGAAGGAATCATTCCTTAAATCTGAGGGGAAGGAATCATTCCTTAAATCTGAGGGGAACAATTCCTTAAATCTGAGGAGAATCATTCCTTAAATCTGAGGGGAAGGAATCATTCCTTAAATCTGAGGGGAACAATTCCTTAAATCTGAGAGGAAGTCCTGGAAGGCTACACAGTTAAAACAAGAGTGAAGGAATGGTCATGACAGGGTTTCAGTCACATTTTGCTGGTTTGTTTTACACGGTGCTGTTTTCACGCCCACATTTTAAATAACAGGAATTTGGTATTAAAGTGAAAAAATGGAATGCTGTAGTTTCAAATCATGGCAGCTTTTTGAAGAGGAGGATTAGCTTGAAGCACATGATACATGTAACAGAATACAATATGCCATAACAAATATGATAACTTGTTATATGTAATATTAAATGCAACATACTATGTGTATATTATTGCTATTGGTTTGCTAATTCCATGGCTGTCAATTTTGCTCTTGAATTCTAACTTTTATTTAGGAAGAGGAAATGTTGCCTAAGATTAAACTGCCCAGAAGTACTCAGGGATTAATATTTGTACTTCATTGAGAAAGATATCCTTGTCTTCATCAAATAGCCAGCTTACTGTCTTTTTGCATGAGCTCAGATCAGAATATAGTCTTAAATAAAGTCATGTGCTTCTAAAAATAATTTTAAAACCTCAAAACCAGGCGTAAATCAGTGTAGGACAGTGTATGGACTTAAAAAGGGGAGGGCATGGCATAGAAAAACTAGGTATGCTATTAATCACAGCAACATGGAATGGTTTGGTTTGGAAGGGACTTTAAAGATCATCCAGTTCCGCCCCTGCCATGGGCAGGGACACCTCCCACTGTCCCAGGCTGCTCCAAGCCTCAATGTCCAACCTGGCCTTGGGCACTGCCAGGGATCCAGGGGCAGCCACAGCTGCTCTGGGCACCCTGTGCCAGGGCCTCATCACTAATAATATAATCAGATGAATCAACTTCCCCACTCCCTAATTAATCTCAAAGAGTAGCTTGGACCTTGGGCAAATCCTGGATTTGCATTTTCCCCCCGAACCTCTTCGTTACAATCGTTATAATCATCAGACTAATAAAGGAATATATCAACAGTGTTGCATTCAGATAAAACACAATAGGAGTTAGACATCTAAGTGATTTGATAATGTGTTTGATTAACAGATTGCTGCCTTCATTATGGACAGGGGCTTTTGGAGAGGGACTTTTCACAAGGGATGGAGTGACAAGACAAGGGGGAATGGCCTTAAGCTAAAGGAGGGAAAGGTTAGATGGGATATTGGGCAGGAATTGTTCCCTGGGAGGGTGGGCAGGCCCTGGCACAGGGTGCCCAGAGCAGCTGTGGCTGCCCCTGGATCCCTGGCAGTGCCCAAGGCCAGGTTGGACATTGGGGCTTGGAGCAGCCTGGGACAGTGGAAGGTGTCCCTGCCATGGCAGGGGTGGGATGGGATGAGCTTTAAAGTCCCTTCCAACCAAAACCATTCTGGGCTTCTATGAAAGATCCAAAGGCTGAACTACAACCAAATGCAGTTGCAGGAAGTTGAATGATTCCTTGGAGATTTCAGGCTCTCATTGTGACTACACAGGGAAAAGAGAACCAGGTTTGTTAGAAACTCGAAGTTAGATCGCAGCTTCCAGTCTCCATTTTGCACATCTCCATCTCTTTGCCCTTGTTAGATTAAAATACAAAAAAAAAAAAAAGAAAGAAGAGAGGTTGGGTTTGCTATGGAAGCAAAGTAGAAGCTGGGAAACTTAAAGCACCTCTGCCTGGGGAAGTTCCCACAGCACCTGTTCTGGTGTGGTTAAGAATAAGGACACTGATTTTTGTTTATTCTTATGCTGCCAGTCAGAAGAGAGAGGTTTAATTTCAGAATTAATTCGAATTGCTTGTTTCCAGAGCCAAAAACTCTGAAAGCTTGTGTAATTTCTAACTTAAGCAGTAAACTTAGAAAATCCCAGAGAATCTGAATTCTTACCCTAAATCCCACTGGCCTAATTTATTTTCACTTATAGTCCTAGTTAAAATATTTTAAGAATCTGTTTGTATTCAAACGAGGGCTTGCATTTATCACACCTCATATCATTTAGCCTGAAATGTCACGGCCTGGAGAATGGTGTGTAAAAAAAAGTGAGGTTCCCCCACTGCAGCTTTGTGATGCCCAGGATTGCTATAAAATCCTGTACCTCATGTTGCTCTCCAGAAATTTACTGGCATTGTTCTTGTTGCTGAACTGTTAAACGTAGATGAACGTCCAAAGGTTTTTTTTGTAAACTTGAACTGACACTATTTTTACACTGTTTTTACTGATGATATTATCTTACCTCAAAAAAAAAACCAACCCAAAACCCGAAAGTGTTTTACAGGATTCTTTGCAAACGCAAAGTTCTTGTGGCATGTTGCATTAAGGAGTTGTGGGATGCAGCTGTAAAGTGTCCCATGGATATTTTTAATTTGATTTCTGTTCAAATGCATCACCAGGCTGTCCATCCACTGAGGAAGATGAAGAGGGATGCTGGAGAGAAAGCTGGAGGAGGAAGAAAAGTAGGGAGATGGAGCTGGAACCACAGAAAGGAGGAAATAAAAATCCAAGGGAAACGAATTTTTACTGATTATTCTTAAGCAAATACTCCAAGCTTAATGTAAATTAAGTGGGATGTAGGGAGATTGCAGTATTAATTGGGGAAAAATCGTTATCAAAGCCCTTATCAAACCAATTAATGATCAAAAGCCCAAAACTCCCCTGTTCAATTGGCAGATTGTCAACTGAAATATGATTTGCTCAGTGTTTAGGTTGGATTTTTCTGAAGTTAGAGACTGGCAAGAATTCCAGTTAAGCACATGGTGGCTCCATTCCCAATTGTTTTGTTTTAATTGGGAATTGGGGAGTGTGAGGAAAGGGGAGCACGTTTATTTTGTTGACACTAAATTATAACTTTGCTTGTGGTCATAACCTTGAATCTGCAAATGGTGATGTCCTGCTCTGCTGGTTTATTTTTAATTATCCTTTTAGTCCTTCCTACAGTCATAACAATGTTTAAACACCTAATCTGAATTCCACAGATTGCTTATATTTCATGCTTTTAAAAATGCAGTTTGCAACATACTACATTGTACTTTTTGGATAAAAAAATATTCACTAAATTGCATCTGTTTAGTGACAATAGAAAAGCTTCAGAGTTCAGATGATCCTGAAGGCCCCTTCCAACCCAAACCATTCCATGATTCTATGATTTTATGATTTATGAGCAACAGATAATGTATAAACTCTGTACGGAGCGTGGTGCCAGATGTGAGAGATAAAAGGAATTGCTGGTGGCCACCTGCTTTAATGCACATTTCATCTCTGCTGTGGTGCTTGATGTCATGAAGAATTCATGTGGTAGAGAGTCATTTAAAGTTAGCAGAGCATGGCAGGTTAGCAGGGAGTGATGCTTGAGGAATGCTGAAGTATCCATCTGTTTGGAAAATGGAACAGCCACCTTTTGCCAAGGGTTTGAAAAGCAGCTGTGAGTGGATATTTGGGTTTTTCTTGTGGTAGGGAAGCACCAAAGAGCTTTGAGTGTGAAGGTGCTGGAAATTCAGGGCAGTGCTGTCACTGTCTTGTTTTTATCTTAATCTGTCTTCTTTCTATGTTGATATCAGCACTGTGCTCCCACTCAGTTTAGACTCAGAATCATAGAATTAAAGAATTATAAAATGATAGAATGGTTTAGGTTAGAAGGGACCTTAAAGCCCACCCAGTGCCACCCCTGCCATGGGCAGGGACACCTTCCACTGTCCCAGATTGCTCCAAGCCCCAGTGTCCAACCTGGCCTTGGACACTTCTGGGGATGGCACAAATTTACTCTGTTTCTTAATTTCTATTCTAGACAAGGTTTGGAAATTAATGTTTAGCTTTTGGGGCCAACAAAAAAAGATTTCTGCTTATATTATATTTATTTCTGTTTCTATTCCCAGTATTTTCCTCACACATTCCCAATGTTTTGCTGCTATCAGCAATTTTTATTTCTATTTTTTTGGGGTTGTTTTAGTTATTTGGGGTTTTTGTTGTTTGATTTCATGTTTGAGGTGAATAAGGTGTAACTTCCTGTTGCTACAGTTTAATTGATTAATACCAATTATTAAAACTAGAAATTGCAGAACTTGAGTCTTTCTTTTAAAAAAAAATTAATTTCTTCTTAAAATAATTCCGATAGTTGCTGCCTGAGAAGTAAAAACCAATAAATCAGAAGAAATCAATCTTATTTCAGTTAGAAACTCTAATCTTGGCTTGGTATGTACTAGAAAAAACCCTTTTTTTCAGCTGTGAGTTGCAGAAATAGCAGTTTATGGGGGGTTTTTTTCCCCTTGTGTTTTATGCAGAAATAGGAGTAGCAAGAAGAGGTACAGAAATGGTTTTTTGGGGTGTCTGCAAGAAGAGGTGTAAAACACTGTACACTTAGTGCTAATTGGCTCGCCAGAAATTCAACCCAGAATTGTGTGGAAACCAGAGAGTGACAGGAACAGAGAAACCATTCACTCTGAAGAGTTTTAGTCCCATTTTTGGGAGGAAGGTGGAAGGAAAAGAGAATTGTATGGGAGAAAAATGTGAATTTTCTTGTTTTACGGAGTCCAGATCGGTCACTAAGCAGATCCTGTTCCATTCAGGATGTCTGCAGGTCCTCATCAGCTCCTTGCCGGAGGTGTGAGGCTCTTCCACACTCCTTTGTTTTTTCTTCCAACATGGCATGGACAGGGAATGTCTGGTGGGAGTGTTTGCGAGTGCAGATAATTGGAATATTAGGATCCTACCAAATATCCCGTGTTTTATCTAATGCACTCTTTGCAGGTCTCAGCCCTCAGTGGTCATCAGAACAGATACAATTATTCCTTGATTAATTGTCTTTCACTGATAACTGGGGAGCAGCTGGACAGAAACTGTGGCCCTTTCCCTGTGAGGAAAAAGGGAATATTCTCCAGCTGGCCGGGGCTGTATCAGGGGGTGTTGATGACAACAGAATTATATTGGTTTGGAGGGAAAATGGTAATTTGCTGTGAGGCCTGAGCTTAATAAACTGGTGTGCCAACAGCAGAGGTTAAGAAGGGTGAAAATGCTCTATTTTGATGCTTTGCCAAGCTAAGCAGTGAAATATCGTGAGCATGAACCAAGTGAGATGGAATGTTTGGGATTTGGAACCCAAAATCCCAGCGACGGAGTGACAGTTCCTAAGTGCTGGAGTGCAGCAGTAGATCAGTGCCTTCCTTCCTTCCTTCCTTCCTTCCTTCCTTCCTTCNCGCTCCCTTACATAGGCTGAGTTACATTTTCATCACAGGTAGGAAGTGTTATGCTGTGAGAAAATGCCTCCTGTTGTAGCAACCACCAGCCTTTACTCATTGAAGATCAACTCAGATCAGCCCCCTCCCTCCCTTCCTTCCTTCCTCCCTCCCTCCCTCCTCCCTCCCTTCCTTCCCTCTGAAGACCTGAGGTGTTTATTTTAAAACCCTTCTTGCCTCAGCTCTCTGCCTGTTGTGTATCCCATCTCTCGTGCCAGATGTGCCACATGCAGATTAGCCATGGCTCATAAAGTGTGGTAACCCAAGATTTTCCAACATTTTGGATGTCAATTTTCCTTTTATTTAACTGTTCTCTTAACCCATGTCAGGAAGGCTTTCTAGAAATAGAGTGCTTATAGCTTTTTTATTTAAATCCTCATTCTTCCAGTGTTTTAAACACATGCTTTGTTCAGTTCTTTATAAAAATACCTTCAAATGGTGTTTAAAAAAGAAAAGTGAACACGGGGTTTGCATGCACTGGATCCAGAACCAAGTTCTCTTCATTATTTGGCTACATCTGCATTTATCTAATATCCAGCAAACCCTTCTTGGAAATAGGGATGAATTTTTTTTAGTGATGGTAACTATACAAGGAAAGCCTAAACTAAATTTAGATTACAAAGGATTAGATCAGAGATGAGTAAAATATAAAAAAATAACACCGAGAGTCCAACTGTGCTCTAATTCCTTTTGCATTTTTCTTGTGCTGTGAGATGATTCAGATGAGTGTTTTATGCCTGTGTTTATCTGTACCCTGTGGTGGCATGGGAGACTTCTCAGATTAGTTTGGTTGGAGAGAAAATTGGGGTGTTTTTTGTACCACAGTGCTCCAGGCTCCCTGCTGTGGGCTTCCCGGAGGAGATGCCAGGCAGTTTTGTGGAGCTGGGAATGCTCATCCATCCTGGCTGGCTGTCACATCCATGTGGGGGACACAACTGAACTGCTCTCAGGATGGTTTTTCCTTTATTTAACAAAATCAGTAAACACCAAATTAAAAAAAAAATCAAGTTTTGACTGTCTGTACAAACTTTGACCACATAATTATTTTAAAAGCTTCATTAAGGTTGTTTACTATGAAATATCCTTTAATTTTTTTTAAAAAATCACTGACTAATTGTTTTGTTTTCAGTCTGTCATGTGCTCCACTCTCTCTGAAGGTCTTTTTATTTTTACTGTGTGATATTAAGGTCACCCAGGGAACGTGCTGCAAGGCAGAAGTATTTGCCTACTCTGTGTTTGCAGTTTTATGTGTTCTGGTAAAGCTGAGGTGCTTCCTTCTGGCTTTCAGGTTTTCCAAGCACATTCACCAGCTCAGCTCAGCTCAGCTCAGACCCACCTCATTCCAAGAGGGGTGGGAATCTGATCCCTAGATGTGGTTTTCCCTAAGTAGGTGATTATTGGGGTGAGTGCCATCGGTGCCTGGGTTTCTGCACCAGAGCTCGGAGGGGTTTAGCTCTTCCCAGCACTGCTTCCATTCACATGTAGGGTTTTTTTTTCTGTGTGAACACGTTCTGGAGGCTGGGAACGCTGCTGGTGGTGTTAATGGGATGTGTGTGTGGTGTCTGGGATCTCAGCTGGGTTTGGTTTCAGAAAATGGGAGCTGGTTTTGTGTCCACCCTGACTTCACCTCCGCCTGTTTTGGAGCTCCAGGTGTGGGGCAGATGCTCACACGGAGGGTTTGGGTTTCAAGCAGAATCAAGAAATTCTCAGGGTACCTTATTTGCTTCTGCTCCAGAGTTTCTCCTTCAGGGTCAGCCAGTCCATAATCATGGGTACAGAACTGGTGGTCTTTGGTCAAAATCTGCTGCCTGGAACCTGTTCCCTTAAATTTCCCCTTTTCTCTGGGCTGCCTCTCTTCTGCCAGACCCACAATTGGTGAGTACAACCCACAGTGGAAAAGAAAATCTCTTCTGCTTGTTCACCTCTACCAACCCCAAATTTTATCACTACCTGCAAGAAATTCTGATAAATTTATATTTATTTTGCTCTTCACTATATCCATGTCCTTTATTTTGATTATTCAGAGGTCCAGGTTGCTGTTTGTGGGTCTTACACACCTTGTGTGAGTCCATGACAAATGATCCTAAAAATAGCAAAGGTCCTCATCCCATCCTTCCTTTGCATTTTTTGCTTTGTTTCTGAAATTAAAATCCCCTTGCATTACTCATTCCCCCTTTTTTTCCCCCACCTAACTACAGATCATAGTTTAAAACCTTTTTAAGCAGTTTGAGGTGGAAGTGGGCTCATAAATGAAGGCCAGAAATAGCACTGGCCGTGAAGTTCTTGGTACAATATTTTCCCTGCAATATTCCTGCTGCTGCTTCAAGATTCCTTTGCTTGAGTTTTCACTTGAGTATTGGCTCACATTACTTTTTGTGGAGAACTCTGTGAGGTTTTAAGGATACTAAAAAAAGTCAATTTTGGTGCAGGAGGGGGGCTTCACTTTGCCTGTCATATTTATGCCGTTTTCCAAGTTTGTTATTTCTGTCAATTTATAATTGTTTTAAACAGGCTCTGAGTATTCAAGGCAAAACTACAGGCTCTAACTGAAAGTGTCATTTCCCTAATGTGGGAATTTAACAATCCTGCCTGAGTTTTCTTGAGTAATTCCTTCTTTCTTCTCCACGTGCTCCATAACTTTGCTTCCAGAACAAAAATATTTATTTTTGTTTTGTAGGTATTATATTTTTGACAAATACACCTATCCAGAAGGGTTTAGAATGTGCTCAGGTGCACTTGGGTATAGAAATGTATTTCTAGTTGAGAGTTTTAAGAACTTTAGGAGGTGAAGACTTCTGAAAGGAAGTATCTACCTCTAGTCCTTTATATCAGAAAATTTAATCTTAAGAAGTAATTTTGTAGTGTTTTAAGGCAGCCCTTTCATACATTTATAGGACTAAGTTAATAAAAAAATTTGTACTCTGATTTCTTTATTTGAGAAAATTAAAATGTACTTTGTTCCTCATCCTTTAGTTCCCATAACTCCTTGCTTCATTGGTTCAACGAGGTTTATGATAGGTAAAAATTGAATTTTTTTGTGGGAGCTCTTGCATGTTGTGTCGACAGAACACTCTTGAAGAATTACCAAAGCAACATTTTATTTCAGCACTTAGGAGGCTTTGAATGGTTAGATTTCATTTTCAAAAGGAGGTAAAAAAATAACTAAAATTAATTTTGCATCTTACATCCTGGGGGAGATCACATGAGTTGCCTTCTCCATGGGGGATTTTATGTTATTTGCTATAGGATGTAGAATCAAAGCTGCGAAATGAGGCCCAGAATAAATATTTGGGGAAAAAAAATGAATTTCTTGAATGATGTCATGTCACAGAGATATGACAGAGGCAGAAAGCCAGAGGTGCATCCTTTTATATTTGAATGTAATAGACAGGGAGCATCTTTAAATTGTATTTATGTTGTGGTGCTGCACATGTAGAACAGGAATTCTGTAAGGAACACACGTGGATCCTGAGGAAAACAGAAGTTTATGTGAATGTCAAGGGAATAACTCAATGGAGGATGGTGAAAAATGGGTGACAGGGAGTTTTTCTTAGTAGGATCTGTACTTTGTAGACCCTTCAGCACTGTGGATTCTGCAAAATAGCACAGAGAGGATTTTTAAATTTCTAATGCAGGAGATTTTGATGATTTGCACTTCAGTGCCTGCAAAACCATCGTGGTACTGTTGACAGAAAGGGAATATTTGTGTCCTGAGCAAGAAGAACGCCTTGGAAGCTCAGCCAGGAATACAAATTGCAGCCTTTGACCCAGTCCCCTCCTAATTGGAGTGGGTTTTCTGGTAGCAGGTTCTAATTTAATTCCACACGGTGCCACATTGGTCTGCGTCTGCTGCTGGAACTGCTCTGCAGGCAGCAATAAATGAAGCTTTCCTCAGGTATCCTGTGGGTGCCTTTGGTCATTCCCAGTGTCTTTTTAAAGCACAGGACATTGTTAGGTCTGGTTTAATCAGCTTGAAAATTTTGGTCAGGAATTGTCTCCTAAATCCCTCATGTCGGGCAGGACAACACCATGAACATTCTCCTGAGGTAAAAGGTGAAATGCCCTCCAGGAACACTCCGTGGGCATTGAGAAATGGTGCCTGGAATGTTTATGGTTTTGCCATAATATCCCCCAAAATGTGCCCAAATAGCAGCATTGCCCAGAATTAGGGAGAGAGTCAGTGGCTGCTGCACTTGTGGCAGGTGGAGCTCCTGGACACATCCCTGTGTGTAGGAAAGTGCTGGATAATAAAGCAGAACTCCCCAGAGTCCCACGTTTCAGAGCCCACAGTTATCACTTTACTGTGATTTATGTGACTCCCCCTGGTAGGGGGAATCTATAAAATCCTGGCCAGAAAGTTGAAAAGATGAGAGGAGTCCTCTGATTCTTTGCTTCAAGATAGTTGTTTTAATTAGTGTTATCAGAGAAATGGGATGCTGGACACAGCACCCTGTAGAGGATATTGAAGGAATGCACGCTTATCACAATTTCACAGCTCTTTTAAAGGTAAATTACCCAACAGAAGCTTAAAACGAAATATATTTTTACTTTTCTACCAATGTTCAATAAATCACCCTCTTGCGTGCACAGGAACTGCGGGATTTTTCATCCAATCACCCTAATTTACTTTTACTGCAAAATATGGAGTAGTAGAAGAAGAAGAAGCAGCAGCCCTGGAGAACAACAAGAATCCTCCATTTTGAAGTTTTTAGCTTTTATCTATTTACTACATTAACAAACCCAAAACCTCTAAATTCTTCACCCTGTGACACCATTACAAACTATTCTATCATCCAGTTCAAACCAGTGTTGATTCTAATTCTTCCCAGAGTGTTGGCAATTTTTTCCATGGACAAAGGCCGAAACCAGTGCTGTCCAGGGGGGTTAAATCCTTCAAAACAGGCAGAGAAATATTTTCTGCACTTTGGGTTCCAACATCAGTTGCTGCCATTGCTCGTGTTTGTGTTCCAGCCTCTGCCAAGCGCTTCTGGCAGGTTTATGGGAGAGTGAAGTGCTTCAGCAGAGACCTTGGGCAAGAATTCCTGCAGGGAAACAATATTTCCTTGCTGTGGTTTGGGGCTGGAGGGCTGCAACCCAGTGTGCAAGTGCTGCTTCCTGAGGGGGGTTCCTTGGCTTGTTTTGGTAGGGATGCAACATTTCCTTCACAGGCACTGCTGCCCCTGATAGACAATTTAAAGGTCGCTGTGTGGCAGCTCTTGTTTATTTAATATTACTTGAACAGTGTCCTTTTTTAGGAGGGAGTGTCACACATGAGGGCCACCATTTTGAAGCACTTCCCAGTAAAAAAATGTCCAAGGGAACCACCGGTCTGATTCTCTGGGAAAACACAGCTAACTGGACAGAAAATGTTTTTAATATCAGATACAGCCAGTGTGGGTTTTTTTGTGGATAAACACATAGAACTGATGGTGTTGAGTTGTGTCTGAGAAGAGAAAATTCTGAGAAATTCAGCTGCCCTACCATAGGAGAAGGTCAGACATTTCAGAAGGCACAAAGGACAGCTGGTGTGAAGAGTTAAAACTCTGTTTTCATCGCCTTAAATGAAGTGTGTTGCTCAGGGGAAGCTGATTCCTGCTTGGAAGATGTTGCTGACTCTTTCCCAGTGGAGATTCCTGGGCTGTATTTTCACTTCAGTTGTTTGAACAGTCACAGGTTGGCCTGGGTGACCCTGGAGGTCTTTTCCAGCCCTAATGATCCTGTGGTTCTGTCTTTGCATGAGCTTCTGACTCTGGATACCTGGCTGGGAATCACCTGATGGTACAGAGACTTTCAGGGCCTTGATTTTGGTCAGCCTCAGCAAGAGTAAAACTTTCAGCTGAGGTGAACTCAGTTTTCTTGTTCTCAGATGAGTTTGTCCAGGGAAATTTGAACTAGAACTTGAGCACAAATGAAGCTGAGAGTGAAGGACTCTGTGCCCTACAGGGACAGGAGAATGAGGGGGGAAAAGCCTGATATTTTTTTCCTTTTCTTCCATCATTCACAAATGTCTGTGATTTTTTGAGCACTACTGTTTTAGCTGCTGTTTGTCTCTCCCCTGGCTGTGAGTTGGTGCAAAGGTTTGTGCATTGGAGAAGAAAAGGTGTGGACACCTCAGAGCAGCTTTCCAGTGTCTAAAGGGACCACAGGGAAGCTGGGGAGGGACAATTCATCAGGAGCTGGAGTGTTGGGACAAGGGGGAATGGCTTCCCAGTGCCAGAGGGCAGGGCTGGATGGGATATTGGGAAGGAATTGTTCCCTGGGAGGGTGGGCAGGCCCTGGCACAGGGTGCCCAGAGCAGCTGTGGCTGCCCCTGGATCCCTGGCAGTGCCCAAGGCCAGGTTGGACATTGGGGCTTGGAGCAGCCTGGGACAGTGGGAGGTGTCCCTGCCCATGGCAGGGGTGGCACTGGATGGGCTTTAAGGTCCTTTCCAACCATCCTGTGCTTCTAAATAACAGAGAAATTTGCCTTACTTGCATTAGTTCCAGATAACTCCTCGTTGTGAAGTTTTATTCAAGAAGCTGCCACTCTTACAACCATGTAATTACCACAGGAGCAGAGCTGTCGAGATGATTTCTTTCACTTGGATTGGAGCCATGCTGTTTTCAAACAGTAAAAATAATAAAAGTCAGTAGCATTTTCACTCCGTGTCTCAGGGAGCTGCATGAAACCTGGTGGCTGTGTGGGTGACAGCACTGGACAACTTCATTTAAAAATTCAGGCATTTATTTCAAGAATTTGAAGCAGAGCAAATCTGTATTATGGCTTTATGATGAATGCTCTGTTGTAAAGTCTGTTGATTTAGTTCCTATTAAATGTGTGCTGATGCAAATGGTGCCTTGCTGAGAGAGGGGGAAAAACATACATAACAACAAGAGAAGAGCAGATCAAAAGATTCCTCATCAAAAATGCCAGCATGAGGAAATGCTTTATCTGCCTGGCCAAGGATATATTCCTGTCTCACAATTAAGCAGAGTTTTCCTCAAGTGGAACCTAACAGTACACTAATTATAACATGAAATGTCCAATCACCCTTTCTCATAACTGGGGGGTGAATGTGTGTGGGTCTGCAGAAACCTGGAGATTGAGGGGGGAGAGAATCCCCCAGCTTTCACTGGGTTGGGTCCTGCTTTAACTTTGTAAATCCCACTTAGGAATGCAGTTTCCAACTGCACAAGATGATAGTGGAATAGCAGAGTCCAAAAGGTGGAAGGTTTTAACTGTAGAAAGCGGTTGTGTGTCTGCAGTGGTGTTTATACAACACTTATGAAAACAAGAGGTTACATAAATATTTGAGTTTTCAAAGATCTCCTGCAGTCTCTCTTGGAACTTCAAGTGTTTTATTATCCAAATTTGTGTGCGATATCTTGTTTCAGGAGTGGTACTGAGGATGGAAATGGCAGAAATGTGGATTTGTCACATAAGCAGTCATGGCTCTCTCTTGTTTCTTCCTTGGTAAACCCAGCCTTGCCAGGAGACGAGGCCAGATTATTTTTGTGCTGTGGAAATGGTTCCAAAACAAACCCTCTCTGTAGTTACATTATCCTTCAATGTAAGGAACATGTTTGGCTTCCTTATTGCTGACATCTGCCAAATATTTCTTCACCAAGTGTTTAGTGTAATTTGCAGTGAGCTGGTGAATACTTAATGGTCTTTGTAGAACTTCATCTTTTATGTCTTCCCTGGCTGAAGCAAATCCTTTCATCATCAGTGTTACCTTTGTGCTGGTTTTTTTTCGGGGTAGATCCTTGCATTTCCCACACCCCATTTCTTTGGGATTTCTGGGATTTGATTTGGAAGTAAATGCTTTTTTTTTAATTAACTGGTACTGAGTACTATCCAAGGAATATAAGTGGTGTAAGGAAGGGACACATTTTTCATTTAACTCCTAATAAAATGGAAGGACTTTTCCTCCTTTGGCATCGTGATTTAAGTGGCATAAGTGAAGTTGAATCAGGATTGAAATGGGAAATTTTAAAAGCTGGTGGAAGTGGTAATGATAGTTTTACTTCTCTCCTAAGTCCTTATGTGTAGGTGCTCCTAGTTCTGTTTTCATGATGAAATATTACTCCCTTTCCTCTCTTCTCACTTCCTCAGGCAAGAAAAATACCCAAATCAGTTCAGTAAAAGCAGGTTAGACCAATAAAATCAGTTTTGTGCCATAAATGGTCTGAATTCTGAGGGGAAGGTTGGAGATGGAGTAGTTTATGGCACCAGTCTTTTCTCTTTCTGGTTCTGAATGGACCTGGAGTCTCTGACATTGCCACAATGGAGTTGTAGGTTTTTAAAAACAAAGAATAATGTCAATTCTATTACCTATTCAATCTCAATCAATGATATTCTGCTCAGTTTAACTTGAAGATAAAACCCACATGAATCAAAAAGTTTTGTTTACAGATTATCTGTGGTAGTCTCCAGACTCCACAGCCCTACAAAATGAAGCTACCGACTTCCTTTAGAAGAAATAAAGAAATCCACAGTCCCGTTAGACTCTTTTAATTGCTGGCTGAAGGAAAACTGGCTTGGAAAAAATGACATAAAGACATTGAAAATATCCTTTCTAGTGCGAGAGAAGATGGATTGGGTGATAAGTTTTTAAAGCAGGCAATATTGGGCCAAGCTGGGCAAGGACAAGTCTTTATTGATGGGAATGTTTTCTGCAAGCTCTGATGTTTGCTTTCAGATTTAGCTGTTGTTTGGACAAGGAGGACTCATATGACTTTTTCAGATCTATATGAACACGGCTTCAAGGTTGCAGAAATACAGAACTCTTTACAAGTTTTACACTTTCATCTCTGTTCTACTGAATCCATTTTCAAGAATTTCAACTGGTTACTGCTCCTGATAGTAGGAGGTGAGTACCTTCTTAGTTTAGTGTTTATTTCCTAGGATGGATTTTCTTTAAAATGTGCAGAAAAATTGCTCAAAGTAGAATCTTTTTCTCATTTGGTGCAAGCCACAATATTCAGAAGCTTTAAATGCTGCCAAATCCTTAATTTTCTTGCAGTGAATTCTAACAGGTAGTAATAGATTCTTAAATTAGTGATTCTTAAATTGCTCATAAATATTTTTTTCCCAAATCAAGAATTTTGATTTTCAACAGATCGGCATTTGCCATCACATTGATGAACTTTCTTGTAAGGATGAAGGCTGTAATTTTAATCCTGTGAATTTCTCTACATCACAGCATTTTTTCCTTTTGCTTTTCATAAATACGTTCAGAATGTTTAAATCTTTCAGGTTTGTGTATTACAAAGAGTTTTTTCCACGTATAACCTGTATGGTTCCAGGTGGAAGATGGGTTCTTGGGAATGGAAAGGAAGTGATTTAGGAATCTGTTGAGCTGCAGGTTACTCACGGCTGGGCCCTTTGCACAGAGGGTCTGACTAATACAGATCTGGTTTAATGCAGAGTCATAAAATCCTGGAATGGTTTGGGTTGGGAGGGACCTCAAAGCCCATCCAGCCCCACCCCTGCCATGGCAGGGACACCTCCCACTGTCCCAGGCTGCTCCAAGCCCCAATGTCCAACCTGGCCTTGGGCACTGCCAGGGATGGAGCACCCTCCCCATCCCCTGGTTGGTTCAAGCTGTAACTCAAGACAGCAGTTTCCCTGCAGGGCTTCTAGAAGCAACAGTCTTGAAAACTCCAGCTCAGGTTGGTATTCCTGAATTTTGGAGAGCTGATTAAAATCTGCAGTAGAAGCACTGCAGGTCCTGAGCGCTGTTGCTGGGTCCAGGATCAGGGGATTTTGTCTGGAGTAGTTTGTGAAAACAGAAAACTGTTACTGGACGGTTCCAGTTTGAGGAAGGCTGATGAAGAGAGCTTTAAACTGAAAGAGAGCAGGGCTGGATGGGATATTGGGCAGGAATTGTTCCCTGGGAGGGTGGGCAGGCCCTGGCACAGGGTGCCCAGAACAGCTGTGGCTGCCCCTGGATCCCTGGCAGTGCCCAAGGCCAGGCTGGACATTGGGGCTTGGAGCAGCCTGGGACAGTGGAAGGTGTCCCTGCCCAGGGCCCTGGATGATCTTTAAGGTCCCTTCCAGCCCAAACCATTCCATGATTTCCAGTGTTTCAGACCTGCTGAACATCTGTGTTTTGTTCTGACACTTGAAAGAATAATTTTCATCTCGTAACCATGTGTTGTAATCAAAACTCATTTTTCTTTGGTTCAACAACTGAAGATTTCCTATCAAGATCCATAATTGGTGTTTAAAAGTAAAATCAATCATTTCTCTGTAATTGCCCAATTTATAACCTTTCCTTTACCTCATGGAACCGTGGCAGTGTGCTGTAGGTAGAGAGGAAAAAGAGGAAGGAAAATGGGTTATTTGGTGAAGCACAGGGCATGCGATTGTTGTTTGTTGTTGTATGAAATCACAATCAAAATTGACACAAGTTGCTATTAAACTCTATTTCCTGTGTTAAAAAAAGTCAGTATTAGCTAAAAAGAAACCTGCAGCAGTAGATTTGCACATAGACCTTAATGAGCCCAATTGACCTTCTGTGCTGTATTTACAATTGCCTTAAAATTGTAAGCAGATGTTTGAAAAACTTTTGTTAATAGGTCCCTAACATCTGTTTCACCAGAGATATTGCCCACCAAAGCAGCTGTAATTAGTAGAGCACCTCGTGCAGGCATCTTTTTCTTATTGGTGCAGATGATCGTGTTTCTCCCTCGGGTATTAAAGTAAAATCTTATTGGCACTTTTGTTTTCATACATTCTACAACATCTCTTTTGTGAGGAGGAAAGTTTTTCCACCGAATGTAAAAGGTTTTTTTTTTTTTCCCCTGTGAAGTCTTAAAAAAAAAAGCAAAAAAAGCTTTGCAGCAGTGATACATGACCAAATAATATGAAATACTGTGTGCAGCTGAAAATTTTGATGGGGTTTGTCCATTTGTGCTGCTCAGGTTCATGACAGAATGCATGTTCCGAGTGGAAAAAAAGGCCAAATGAAAGGAAGAAAATCTCAAACCCTGCTGCTGCTGCAGGGAAAAAATAAAAATCCAGTGTCATTTGCCCATTAAAGTTCTTTTATGGGACATAGTTTCCATTTGTTGAGGACACAAAAACCTGTCTGCTTGCTGAGTTTACACAGCCCTGCTGACAGCGGGCAGGGGAAGGCTCAGCTCTGCCAGCTTTCAGAGCTTTATTCTTTTTAAATAAACTGCAATTTGGGAGTTATTCTGTGACTCCTGCTTTGTAAAATGGAATATGGAAAATGCAGCTGGGGCGGGGGGAGGCTGTGCAAAGCTGCCAGTGAAGTTTCCACTCGCTTTCCAAGCAGATTTCTTTGGAGATAAGGCACTGCCAGAGGAACAGCCCCTTTTCCAAAGAGAGGAATCCTGTTGGGAATGTTCTGCTGGATCCCAGAGCAGCCTCTCCAAAGCACAGGAGCTTTCCACAGTCATCCCCCACGTCCTTTCAAAGGTGGGACATGAACGCTGTGTTATCCATCAGTCAGAGTTTGTGCAAAGAGATGGATTTTAGCCCCATCCTTTGGACAATGCCATAGGTGCAGTGCTTCCAGAGGGTCAGGGAGGGAGGAATTTTAGGAAAAAGGGTTCTGATGGTGCTACAGTTAAACTGTGGAATATAACATGAGGTGCTGGACTGTTATTACAGATATTTGCTACCTGAAATGTTAAATCAGTGCTTGGATTGACGTTATCAAACTCTCCAGGGCACGAGTCTGACACACATTTCATGGAATCATGGAATGGTCGGGGTGGGAAGGGATCTTAAAAATCATCCCATCCCACCCTCTGCCATGGGCAGGGACACCTTCCACTGTCCCAGGCTGCTCCAAGCCCCAATGTCCAACCTGGCCTTGGAGGGATCCAGGGGCAGCCACAGCTGCTCTGGGCAATTCCTACCAGATGTAGAAAAGAGTCTGGGATTGCCTTTTCCATCCAAGGAATATCCAGGGCTGCCATTAAAGAGAGTCCTTCACTTTTCCCCTTCTGTTTTTGGATTGAAAAAAAGGAATGGAAGGAACTTTTTGCATCTTGCCTTCCCTGAAGTCTTCATCCTTGTAACAAATTAGGATGAGAGCACAAAAATATGTTACTTATTCTCAGGACTGTTCTAATGTGTGTTGTTTTTTACAGAAGCTCATTTTCCACAAAAAAAAAAATCTCCTCAGTTCAGTTGCTGTGATGACTGTGCAGAGACACCATCACTTCTTTAAAGAACTTCAATAATCTCTCAAGTCCCCTTTTCCTTCCCAACCCAAAATGCAAACCAGCTTATTTCCTGTTCTTCATGTGCCCCTGAAATCACATGGGTAGTAATGACACAGGTTTTCTCTGAAGATGCCAAAAAGAAACTTATTTGATTTTTTGAGAGACATTTTTTATTATTTATATAGACAAATGTCAAAATAGAGAAAATCAGTATGAAAAGCAGCTGATACAGAGGCACTTTTTTTCCTACTTTAAGTAATTTCCAGTGTCTCTCCTTCCAAATTAAAATATCTTTTCAAAGTAAGCAGTCAGGTTAAAAAAAATTCCAGTTAAAAATGTGCAGTTCAGCTTTTAAATCAATTTATTTCATTGTTTCAGTGGAAAAAGCCACATTTTTTTACTTGCTGGGTTTTTCAGCCTTCTGGTTCGTACTGGGCTAATCTAAATTTAATCCAAATTGTCAAGTAAATCATGCTTATACCTAAAATAAGACTGGAAACATTTCTGTTGTGAAAACTCCAAGGATTTTTTTGAAGTCTGAATTCCGTGTGGTTTTGCAAAGTGCTGCTTCACTTTTGGTGTAGCCTTTTCTGGGGGATAAATCCTCAGTAAATTCAGCCTCACCCACAGGAATCATTGGGAACCTGGTTTGCAGCTGGTATTTCGTATTTGGGTGTATTTGGCACCTGTGAATTCATGATAAAACTCATTTTAAATGTCAGTTTTCTGTGAAGATCATCAGGTTTTAAACCAGGGGACAACACACGGGAATATTCTTTGGAATTCCACAAAGCTTCATCAAATGTTTCCTTGCTGGGTTTGCATCGAGCCATCGATAAATGGAAACTTGTGCTGTGCTAATGCCAGAGGGAAACGTTCAGGGAGGGAATTCCTCTCTGCTTTGATTCTTTTCTTCTTTTCTTTTCCTTTTTAAGGGAATCTATTTCCAAACATTAAACCCAGTTGATAACCACCATCAACAAGTGATCACACTCCATGGATGAGCCAAATTCTAATCCAACAATTTCACATTTTTTCTTAAACAGAAAACACCGTAGATGTCCTTTAGATCAAATATTCATCCCTTCATCTTCCCCTCCGTTAATCCTGAAGGAGAATCAGAATTTTTTATATTTAAGCTTTTGTTTTTTAGGTTACTGATAAGTGATTTGAAATTATTGATGCTCTCAGGCACCTCTTTGTACACATGAGAAACACAAAAACCTGTGAGAACATCACTGGGAGATCATGTAGGTCACTAAAGATCCTGCCAGGGTCATCATATTTTATAAATTTATGTAAATATTTATAATATGTTTTTAATGTTTTATATAAAATATATATTATTTTATATAAAACATATTTGTCTATTTTAATTTATTATTTTAATTTTATTTGTATATTTAAATTTATTAATTTTGTTTATTTTAATTTATTTTAACATTATATGTATATGTGTTTAGATATATATTTAAATGTACTTCTTTTTTTTCTTTGCCTCTGGCTTCTCTGGGCCCGGAAGATGACTTTAACCTGTTTTTTACTTTAAGGTAAAAAACTACTGGATGCAGGTTTGAGAGTTCTAAAATTATTTAGGGTGTAAGAACTATTTTAATGTTCAAAAATAAGGTTGTTGCCAAAAAAATACCAGAAACAGGAACCTGTTAAATTTGAAATAATATGGGACAAGGACAGTTTTGGTTGTTTTTTGAGATGAGATTGGTTACAGGTTTCCTTTACAGTAACAGTGTTATTGATAATTTATATTTCCAAAACCAGGTCTGACTGCTCAGCTCGCTGTGGCACAAAAAACTCCCCCAAAATCTTAAACTATACACATAAAATTCGTGATTTTATTTTGGATTTTATTTTGTTCAGGAGTTTTTTTTGGCAATAAGGAACAGCCAAACGAGGTTAGGCCAGATTTAAAGCAATTCCTGTTCTTATTTGTGTGATAAGAAAAATGTTGAGCGCTGAGCATTTATTTGATTCTGAGCTATTGAATTCCCATGGGAACCAAGTTGCCTTTACAGATTTACAAATACATCAAATCAGCTGACATCAACTAATAACATGAACTTGCTTTTCCTCCAGAGTCAAACATGAGCTTAAATATTATTTTAAAAAGCTGGGAGACGGTGAAGTACATCAATAAGGAATATATTTGTGTTATGGCTTCAGACAGCTTGTGCTTTTTTAGGAGGTAATTAACTTTTTTTTTAAATTAATATGCTGCTTTTTTAAGGGGGAAAAAAAAAAAAGGAAATGCTGTAGAGGGAATAAGCAGCAATTTTGAGTGTAGAGAGTAGAAAGTCTCCCTGATTGTCTAGAATTTCATGGTTTCATGTATGGAAAACAGTAGCATTCATTATTTCCCTTGACAAAATGTTCCTGATTGCAGCTGACTTGCAAATTTCCCCGAAATTGCACTTGTGTGAGCAAACAGCTCTTGCAATGTGTAAAAATCCCCATCGTTTCTGTAGTTGTGACCTCTGCTGATCTCACTAATTCTTAGTTATTCTCACATGTTCTGCTGTGGCTGGGAGGAAATGTGGGACGTAAAAATATTTTCTGTTCTGTCAGAGGTTTGGGGAGGTTTTGTTTCAGAGCAAGAGTCAAGGTAAGATTCAATTCCAGTTTTTAGCAGCAAGCTTTGAGAAAGCTTTAAAACTTTCAGCTCCTTGGATTGCAGTGAAATGTGGATGTGCCAGCCATGAGGATTTTCTGCACATCTTTAACAATTAACGCCAACATTTGGTTAAATATTTTTAAAGCTGCTTGGAAGAATGATCCACTTCCAAAACCAGATGGGGTTGACCCAGTGACTTCCCTGAGTACAGGTGGCTGCTGGAATACCCCTAATTTTTGGGAATCTTCAGCTGTCTTTTAGGAGAACCTGTAAATTGAGTTATAGCTGAGTATTGTATTTATTTATGTCAGTTTCTGTTAAGCTTTGCTGTTCAAACTGGTTTCTTTTCATGAAGCAAATGCCAAAGGATCATTTTTCCATATATTCCTGGTTTTCCCTGTGTTTGAGGATCTCAAATGTCATGACAGGGGTTTTTTTGCTGGATTTTCTTAGTGTGGGATCCGTTGTGTCTCAGGGGGAATCACTTCCATTATTTGGGGCTTTGTAGAAATGATTGCGTAGAAAACTCAAGTGGGGTTTTCTCCCAGAACAAAAGAATTTAAATATTTCTGCATTTCTCTGTGAAGTCCATTGAGTTGTTCTAAATTTCCTTACATTAGTGCCATTCTTTTAACTGCCTTCATTAAGACCATAATTTTTGAAGTGGAACCATTTCAACTTTCACCACAAAACTTTGAAATTGCAGGTAAAAAGAAAAGTTTGCATCCTTTTAACTCAGCACAATGTTGGTTCCTACAGCTAGAAAGACAAAACAAAAGCTAAATTTATTCTTCATTAAATCTCCTTTTTTTTTTTTAAATTAAATACAATATTCCACTCCCTGTTATTTCCATGCTTCAATTACTGTTAATTAGCAGCACTTACTGACATAGTTTCAAGTCTCACATTTAACACCAAGGTTTGATTTAAGCAGTTTCACCCTATTTAAAGCTGTCAGTCAGGGCTAGGATTTATTTTTTTTAACCAATGGAGTTGTCTTGATACAATTCCTAGAATAAATAGACTTAAATAGGTCTGAGGATATATTTCCAGCAATTTTTCCTATTTCCCTTTCCTGTCTAGCAGTACAGCTTGGTGGATGGACAAACTCTTAGGGAAAAAAAACCCCAAAATCATAAGAGGTTGTTGCCTTGTGCTGTATTTTTAATTTCCCTCAGTGTCAGTCCCATTTCTGTGGTATCCAGAGAATTTTTTGATTTGTTTATTGTGAAACTGTTGAAGTTTTGGTATCCCTGTGGCAACACAATTTGGAATGAGAGAATTTTCCTTTCCTGTCCAAATGCTGATATGACAGCTCTGAGGTTTGTTTTCATTGCTAAAAGCAGGATTTTCACCTTCTTCTATTTGTAGATTATGCTTATGGAATACTTTAGTAAACAGGATTTACTCAATTAATCAAATTTACAGATTAGCTTATTGATCACAACTATTTCATGCTAGGGATCAATGCTAATGTACTTCAAATCTGTAATTGTTAATCCATTTCTGAATTAACATTGATGCTTGTTGCTATAATCCCTGCTCATTTGATTTTTTTTTTTTGGTGGAGTGCTGAAAAATACTTTCTTATCCATTAAGGCATTTAAGGGAAGAAAAGGACAAACCCAAACAATTCATTTTCTGCCTATAATTGAGGATGCTCTTAGCTAAGGAATGTTTGACATAATAGCTTTTGAACTTATAGTAAGGTGTCTTGTATTATATTTTATACAGAGAGATATAAAAGAGATGGGAAAAGTAGTAAAATATTTATTATTTAGGGCTGAATTTATTCTCATTTTTATGAAGCTCAGTCTTCTCCTGATCACTGTAAGCCATTGCTGCAGTTCTGTAATGGGAATTATTATCTCTGTCTGGATGTATTAAATGTACAAAATGAATCATTTTTTGCAAAACTTATGACAGGAACTCAGGAAAGGTGAGTTAGAAACACTTTTGAGCTGCCTTGTCCATATAACAAAGAAATGGATTGTGCAGGAGCTTTGAGCAGGTTCCTAATTTATCTGACAATTCAAGATACAGTCTCACACTCCCAATAATTTTTCTGAGAGTGGCAAAATGAACTTGGAGGGGATCAAAACTTGGACCAACAACATCACAAAACCCCAATGCTGTAAGATCTATTTGAATTTCTTTTTTTTTTTTTAATAAATAAACTCTCTGAGCAGTCATTTACATAGAAACTTTTTAAAATGAAACTCTAAAAGGGGATTATTCAGATGGCAGAGTCAGGCACTTTGGTTAATAGATCCCACATATGCTATTTATTGCATACTTGTGTTTATTGCTTAAGGCACTAATTCCCTTAAGTGAAACACAGGATTTTTTAGAATAAAATAAAATAAATTATTTCTTTACCCGCTTTTAATGTGTTAAGCAGAAAATCTCTCTAGCAGATGAACGTTCAAGATGCAGCAAATGCAGTCATTGGTATTGTTATTGCTAAAAGCTTACCCGTGATTTAACTAACAGAGAGCAAATATCAGAGTAAAGGCAATTTCTGTTGCATTTTCACATGTTTCAGCATGGAAATGGGATTTCTGTGGGGTCAGGGGAACAAACAGCATCCTGTGCCAGCGTGTGGAGCTGGGGGTGCAGCTGCTTCACGGGTTGGGAAGAGCCTTCCCCTCCCTTCCAGGGGGACCCTGAGGGGCTTCGGCCGCTCTGCTCAGGAGCTGGGGCTGTTGAACCTGGGGAAGAGAGGGATCCAGGGAGACTTGGAGCCACTTGCAGGGCCTAAAGGGGCTCCAGGAAGGTTGGAGAGGAACTTTTCTCATGGTCATGTAGTGAAGCTTTGGGGTGACCTCATTGTGTCCTTGCAGGGCCTGAAGGAGCTGCAGGAAACCTGGAGAGAGACAATTCCCAAGGGCTGGAGGGCCAGGAGCCAGGGAATGGCTTCCCAGTGCCAGAGGGCAGGGCTGGATGGGATATTGGGCAGGAATTGTTCCCTGGGAGGGTGGGCAGGCCCTGGCACAGGGTGCCCAGAGCAGCTGTGGCTGCCCCTGGATCCCTGGCAGTGCCCAAGGCCAGGTTGGACACTGGGGCTTGGAGCAGCCTGGGACAGTGGGAGGTGTCCCTGCCCATGGCAGGGGGGGGGCTGGATGAGCTTTAAGGTCCTTCCAACCCAAACCATTCCAGGATTCCATGAGTGTAACACAGTGAAGGTGTTCTGGAATGCACAGAGTCTCTTCCTGCACCTCAGTGTATGAATTTCACAAGATCCCAAGCACCAGAGCCCCTCACACACCTAAAACAATGCACATGTTTGGGTATTTCAGTGCACAGGAGCAGTTTCAACATGGTTTTATTATCATACAGCCAAGTGAATTTCAAAATTTTCTGTCTGTTGTTCTTCAGCTCAAATCTAATATCAAAGTATTACATCTAAATTCTCCTTTTAAGGGCCACAGCAAACACAGCGTGGGTGGACCTGCTTAGACTTTTATTCCAAGTAATTCCAGGACAGATGTTCAACAAGATGCAGAAAACGCTGCTTGATGGATTGAAAAGCATTTCTCTAAGTGGATTAAAAGACTACAAGAGTCAAGATGTTTCTATTTGTGCTTCACACAATTATTCTCTTTAAAGAGACTGTGTTAAAACTGTTACCATGGTGTCTGCATTCTAAGGTTACATGTTGACAAGTATGTCATTGAAAACCAGCAGACACCAGTGAGAATCTGCTCCTGATCACCCCGGTTAAGCTGGTTTGGAGAGATTGTTCTGCCCATGTGTTTAGCACATTCAATTCCTTATCTGCTTTAAACAACACTCATAAAAGGCTTTTTCCATGCAGCAGCATAAACCATATCAAAATGGTATCAGGTTTTTACTGCTTGGCCATGTTGCTGTTTAATAACTGAGCACCAAAACAAGCAGCTTTATCTGGAAACATTTATCCAATTCATCAGCAGTCTGACACTTCCACTCAAATCCATCCTCCAACTCCAGCTCTTACAACAGAGCAAAAACCTGTTTGGTTTAGCAGCCAATCCTTTAAATAGCAAAACCTTCCAGTGGGAGGATAAGGAGTTTGTATCATGGGGGTTTTACCTGCTTGGGCAGGTTTGGGGCAGGAAAGGAGTAGATCCCTGTTTGTGGCACAGTGGGAATGTGCTGTGGCAACTGTGGATTGGGGGATGTTCTGCACAGGTCCTGTCGTTCTGCTCAGTATCAAAATCCCGCAGCCACGTGGGGATCGTTGGGAAGGTGCATTCCACTGGCAGGGATCGTTTTTACTTCCCTTTGGAGAGCGTTTGGGTTTATGTGGGAACAGGCTCTCAAGTGCAGCTGGGAAAGGCAGCAGAGATTTGAGAAGTGGCCCAGGAGAATCTTGTGAAGTTCCACAATTCCCAGTGCCAGGGGCTGCTCCTGGGTCAGGGCAATCCCAGCCTTGAGCACAGACTGGGAGATGAAGTCATTGGGAGCAGCCCTGTGGAGAAGGACTTGGGGATCCCATGGGTGAAAAGCTGGACAGGAGCCATCAGTGAGTGCTGGGAGCCCTGAAATCCATCGGCATCCTGGGCTGCATCCAAGGAGGAGAGACCAGCAGGAAAGGGATTGGGATTGTGCCCCTGTGCCCCTGTGCTCAGGTGAGACCCCACCTGCAGAGCTGCCCCAGCCCTGGGGCCCAGCACAGGGAGGACGTGGAGCTGCTGGAGAGAGGCCAGAGGAGGCACCAGGATGAGCAGAGGGATGGAGCAGCTCTGCTGGGAGGAAAGGCTGCGAGAGCTGGGATTGTTCAGCCTGGACAGGAGAAGCTTTGGGGTGACCTTAGAGCCCCTTCCAGTATCCGAAGAAGGTTTTTAAAAGGAGGAAGAGGGACTTTTTATATGGGTAGAGAGTGGTAGGACCCAGGGAATGGCTTCCAGTGCCAGAGGGCAGGGCTGGATGGGATATTGGGAAGGAATTGTTCCTTGGGAGGGTGGGCAGGCCCNTTCCAAGTAATTCCAGGACAGATGTTCAACAAGATGCAGAAAACGCTGCTTGATGGATTGAAAAGCATTTCTCTAAGTGGATTAAAAGACTACAAGAGTCAAGATGTTTCTATTTGTGCTTCACACAATTATTCTCTTTAAAGAGACTGTGTTAAAACTGTTACCATGGTGTCTGCATTCTAAGGTTACATGTTGACAAGTATGTCATTGAAAACCAGCAGACACCAGTGAGAATCTGCTCCTGATCACCCCGGTTAAGCTGGTTTGGAGAGATTGTTCTGCCCATGTGTTTAGCACATTCAATTCCTTATCTGCTTTAAACAACACTCATAAAAGGCTTTTTCCATGCAGCAGCATAAACCATATCAAAATGGTATCAGGTTTTTACTGCTTGGCCATGTTGCTGTTTAATAACTGAGCACCAAAACAAGCAGCTTTATCTGGAAACATTTATCCAATTCATCAGCAGTCTGACACTTCCACTCAATTAAATCCATCCTCCAACTCCAGCTCTTACAACAGAGCAAAAACCTGTTTGGTTTAGCAGCCAATCCTTTAAATAGCAAAACCTTCCAGTGGGAGGATAAGGAGTTTGTATCATGGGGGTTTTACCTGCTTGGGCAGGTTTGGGGCAGGAAAGGAGTAGATCCCTGTTTGTGGCACAGTGGGAATGTGCTGTGGCAACTGTGGATTGGGGGATGTTCTGCACAGGTCCTGTCGTTCTGCTCAGTATCAAAATCCCGCAGCCACGTGGGGATCGTTGGGAAGGTGCATTCCACTGGCAGGGATCGTTTTTACTTCCCTTTGGAGAGCGTTTGGGTTTATGTGGGAACAGGCTCTCAAGTGCAGCTGGGAAAGGCAGCAGAGATTTGAGAAGTGGCCCAGGAGAATCTTGTGAAGTTCCACAATNGGGAGGTGTCCCTGCCCATGGCAGGGGTGGCACTGGATGGGCTTTGAGGTCCTTTCCAACCCAAACCACTCTGGGATCCTGTGAAATCAGGGACATTTTTGCCAGGCATGGCATAAACAAAGTGCCTCGATGGCCTCTCACGTGACATCTCCTGTAATTGGGACCATGCTTTTACCAAATGCAGCTCAATAACCCTCCCTGGAATGGGCTGACCCCCTTCTGCACGGTGATGGTGGCAGTTTATTTCCTGTAAGTGGCTTATCTTCATAACCTCATAATAATTGATATTCCAGGATGGAAAAGTAAGTGCAAAACAACAGGCAATGCCAAAAGATGAGTCTTGAAAATTATGAGACCATTATCATCTAGAGACTTTTTAAAGTACAGGCTTGAATTTCCCTGAAATAGTAGAAGGGTGAAAAAAATTAAATTATGTTGGTTTTCTATATCTTTGTGTGTTTATATATATATATATATGTATTTGTTTGTTCATAATGCTGCTTGCAAATCCTTTTCCATAAAAGATCAGAGTCTTTCTGGATATCCATGATTTTTCTAGGGTAGATTATTGTGGGCAGTACCTCCCAGACCTGCTTTATCTTCTCAGTCAGTGTAGTTTTTACTTCCTCAGTAGCAGCACAACCTTTTCATTCCTAATCCCATTCAGCTCTGAGAGTTAGGACTTAAAAATACATTGTCAGTTTAACACTGTCACGTTCCCTGCAGCAGGAAGATTCCCTTCAAAATCTGATTTTTCAGTCCAGATGTACAAAATCACCAATTTTTCTGCAATGTCATTTCCATCATATTAATAGAAATTACTCAAAGTACTGTTCCCCTTTCTACTTCTTTGCCTCTCCCTTACAAAATCAACTTCAGAATAAACAGTATTTTATTGCATCATTTCTAATTCTTTTTCTTTCTCTTTACTTCAAACTTTAGACTAAAAGGCTCCTGATTTTCAGTTATTATTTCTCACTTACTCTTTATTTCATTTTAGGGGTTGTATTGTGGAACTTCAGTGCTGCCCAAAGAAAACTTTTCCATATTTTCTTCTCGCAGATTTTTTCAGCTTTTCTCACCGTACTCTTTCACAATCACATCTCATAAAAGTTGTAGTTTCCATCTCGGTATCTTTTATGGAAACAAATTGATGTAAAAGATTTTGCAGAGCCCAATTCTTACCAACTTCCCTTTCTTTAGGGGTGTTTTAAGGAAAGCTGGTGTACAAATGAATTACATTTATTGTTCTGTCTATCTCTGGTCAGTAAAACCTTTTCAGAATTCTTCTGAGAAAATATTAAGGATAGGATCTGGGAATTCTGGAAGATTGAGACATGAAGTTTTTGCCTAAATATGAATAAATCTATATGAGCATAAACACTGCCACAAAAACACCTACAGCACAAGGAGTGGTGAGTTGGAGCTACAGGGTTTTATTGTCTTCACTGAGAATTCCTTAGGGTTCTGTAATGAAATTGTTTAAAATGACCAGAATTTTGTCACGTTTATAACTTCTTAAAGTTATAAAATACATCAACAATGAATATATGAGTAAAATGAGAAAGCCATTACCTTGTTTTCTGGGTGGAAGGGCGTGGTAAGAGCTATTCAGCTGTAGGATTTTCAGTGGAAAGCCAGGTCTTAGTTTTTAATTGCAACACTGAATCCTAAATCAACTCTTTTTTTAATTGTCACCTTTTACTTAGTTGTTTTTAATAGGCTTTTTTTGGTGGCTGTTTCTCATGACTCAGTTATTTCAGCGAGCACAGACTTCATCCCGTTAAACTCAGGCCAGCTTGGGGCAGTCCAGTGCTTTGTGGAAACTGTGTTTGGTTCATTTCCTGGGATTTCAGAGCAGGAGCCATTTTAATGTCAACACTGCCATCTTCTCTAGCCCGTCTGCTCCCTTTTTGAAAGGACTAAATGGACATCATTTTTGTCGGGGGGGGGAAAAATGCATTAAAACACTTTTATTTTCATCTCTAAGTAGGTCAGTTTGTGGTGGCGTAGAAAATAGCGGAAAGTATTAGTTTGGATTTTCCATCTTCTCCTAAAGTATCTCCAGGATGGTGCTTGTGTGCTGATTGCAGGATTATATCACAAAAGCAGACCCAAGTGAAAGTGAGTTGTGTGAGGGCTTAGCAAAATGTGGTGGCACAAATCCCTCCCTGCCTCGAGTGGGAATCGCCCGCCCGGAGTCGCTCCCGGAATTTGTTTGCGCGTCGATATCAAGGAGGCATTTTAACGAGCAGTGTTCCCAAAAAACCAGCGAGATGAGGTACGATCTGGGTCATAAAATGCTTTTTGCCAGAGCCTTTTGGCCTAAGGGAGTGAATTCCGTTCCCTTCCCGAGTTTAGGGCGGCGCAGCTGCAGCAAAATCTCGGCGTGTCGGAATCGCCGCCGTGCGAGGCAGCGGATACGGGCGGTGAGGAGTCTGTGGGAATGCCACGGAGCTCACCTGGCTTTCCTCAGTTTATCCCTGCCAGGTCGTAGCAGGTTGCAAATGCAAGGGGACCTTTCATCCCGTAAGATTCATTCCGGGATCTGATAATCCAGGAATAGTCTGTGGCACGCAGTTCACTTCGGAGTTTTATGATGTGGATTCTTTAACGAGGAGTGAGGGGCATGAATTTCACTTTCCAAATTTTGAGGAGTAGAAAAAATAACAGAAAATACGTTTTTAATACAGGTCTCTTAAAGTGTTTTGTGCTTTTTTGTCCCGATTCCTGCTGAATCCTTACATTTTGGTGTCACCACTGCACACTTTTTAACCTGCTTCTGTCATATTTTACAAGCTGAAAACAGCAAAAGTTTCTCTACCTCCAGAAGGCAAAGGGTTTGCTTTTGGTTCTCCCAATCAAATTTCAACTTCAGTGACAGTAAACAAGTTTGTCTTTCCTTTTGGTATCCTTTTCATCTTGAAGTGGATGTTTTTGTTTCATAAAGATTGACACCATCTATTTTTAGATATTAGGTGCCACTGCCCTCTCATAATTACTGAGAGAATTTGTGTAGTGGGAACTATTTCTGTCTTCTCTTGGTCCCCATTTTCTGTTATTCTCTGTCTTTACTGATGAATAAGGACTCTGCTTTTGACCTTTGAGACTTTTGATGTGCTGCTCACAGAGCAGAAGATATCCAGATGATATTAAGCCTCTTCAGAGATTTCTTGGCTTAATTCATGCTGATTTAGATACAAGATTCAATTAAAAATTCTGCAAATTGAATATCTGGATCATGGCACACAGATTGAACATGCATTTGATGTCACTGGCATTTGTAAAACTCAGCGTGGGTGTATGAGAAGTGCCACATTCCCAGGTGATAACTTGATAATTAATTTCTTTTTGGGAGTACAAGCAAACAGAATTCGATGTCGTATCACCGTAACAGGTACTAAGTGAGTTTTGTGTGTAAATATTTGCTTTAAGGAGGCTCCACTGTCCTCTTTCTGCAACGTCATGGAAACTGACAATTTCTATTTGCGTTAATACAAGTTTAATTTTATTTGTTGGGGTTTTCAGGAGCTTCTGAGAGGTGAAGCCGTGCGCAGGTGCCTCTGAAAAGGCGCGCTGAGTGGGGCAGGTCCCTTCTCTGAGACCTTGCACTTTTAATGAACCATCTCATTGTCAGCCCTCAGCGTCTCCCCGTGCGCCTTTTGGTGACGTGGCTGAGAATTTTAATGCATTCGAGTTCTCATTCGGCACGGCCTCTGTGCTCCTCACGGGAGGGCCTTTAGAAATGGGATTAACTTCCAGAGGAATGCATTAGCCATGCCCCAGAAGTAGGCAAAGCTCTAACCAGCCTGATAGATTGCTCCACGCTCCAAATCCTCCTAAGCACCCCCTCCCTCCTTTTATTGACAGCTTCCCATTGAGCGGCTCGGGGCATTAGCGTGTTTAGGAGTTGGGCTGTTTTGTAGGAGCCCAGGGCTGATCTCATATTCGCTTTCTGAAATTAATTCGACACTGCTTTACATGTTAATCCGCAGAGGATTGATTTGGGGAAGGTCAGAGCGGTGCAGCCTCAGAAAAATGGGAGAAAAGCTCCACTTAAAACAGCTCATTTCAGTTCCCAGCCATGAGCAGAGCTGCCTTTTCTTTGTGGCACTTGGCCAGCTGGAGGGGACTGGGTCCTCTGACAGAATACATCAAATGGTGGCGTTTGATGGGATCTGCAAGGAAGTTGAGCTAATTAAATTTACCTTCATTAACCAATTGCAGCTTGCAAATGGCACAACTCTACTTTGGGAACCTGCAGGGTGGCAAAAAATAATTCCTGCCTTTCTTTAAAGCGCCGACAGAACTCTGCAGCGAGAGCAGTCAGGAACACGGCGTCGTTTGATTTAGTTTTTCTCTCACTTGTGGAGTTTTCAGCGTTGCTAAAACAAAATAAATACACATGGAAAAAACCTGCCGTTGTGGGATGTGCTGGTGTTGGACCATTATGGATAAATCATCTGTTTTATTTGGATCTACACGAAAGGGCAGGAGGCTTCAGCGGGGAAATGTTACAGCAAGAGCAGGATAAGGGCATCTAATAAAAAAATGTATTGCAGATATTGAGAAAGTGTTGCTGAGTTGCAGCTGCACCTTGCTGAAATGATTGTTTTAATTTGAAAACAAACCTCTGATGGTTTGGTAATAGCTTTTGGTATTTAACAGCACGGCGTGTTCGTATGATTTCAAAAAGTCAAGCACAAAAATGGATTTTTCTTACTGCGTGGATTAACTTAAAATATATATTGTCTACTTTATATTAAAATGCATGGGAAATTTTAATTATAATCCACTTTTTACTTGTGGGTTCATTAAACCATCACAATTAAAAATATCAGGAAATTAAACATTTTACAGCTGTTCACCTTTTCTCCTTTAACTTTCATGAGTACAATATGCATGTAACGATTTTACAACAATAAAAAATTTGGATTCACATTTGGATTGAGAGAGTTCAAACTCTTTCAGGTAGAATTTGTCCCCCAAAGGCTATAAATGTCTGAATTCAACTGCACTGCTCCCTGAAAGAGTAGTGAAGTCTTTTATGGAGTTCAGATGTGCTCTAATTTTGGAGGTTTTCCTTTCAGGAAACTTGCCTTATGTAGGTAGAACCCTATGAATCCAACTATATATATCTATAATTTGAATATTTAATTTAAATGTAGGTGTTGGAGCTGTCAGGAATGAATCCAGTGTCCATATTCACCTGTAATATTCAGTCTGAATCTAATAATAGCTTAATATAAAGAGAAAAAAGGAAATTAATGTTTAAAACTATTTCAGTTCATTGTCTTTCATGGTTCTGCTCCCAGGGAGGAGGGACAGGAGGAGAGGGAACGGCCTCAGGCTGGGCCAGGGGAGGCTCAGCTTGGACATCAGGAAGGAATTTCCCCATGGAAAGGGAGGTCAGGCCTTGGAAAGAGCTGCCCAGGGAGGTTTGGAGTGCCCATCCCTGGAGGGGTCCAAGGAAGGCCTGGAGGTGGCACTCAGTGCTCTGGGCTGGGGACAAGGTGGGCATCGGGCACAGCTGGGACTGGATGGGCTGGGAGGGGTTTTCCCGCCTCAGGGATTTTGTGACTGAGCCTAAAGAAAACCAAAATGTCTTGAAGATAAATTAAGAACAGTTTACAGAAGTAATTTATAATATTGTGACAGTTCTGAGCTGTCATGGCCTGTGTGTCTGTGTCAGTTACAGCAGACAGAAAAAGGCAGAATCTCCCATTAGACCGTTTATTCTTGAATTTCTCAGCCTTGACCCCCTTGGTCCTTTATCCCTCCCTATTCCTGGGAGGTGGCTCCTGGCACTCTGCAGTTTTAGGGTTCTAAATGTTCTTTTGTGTTGGCTGTTGAGCAGCTTCTTCTCACCTCTCGATTCGTTGTCTTCAACTCTTTTTGTTTTGCAACTGAAAGTCTCTTCAGGTGTGAACATAACTGAATAAAACAATTATAGTTTTTATCATAATGGCAAGTTATCATCAGAAAAAGTGCTTATTCTTGGAGCAGCCTGGCATAGTGGAAGGTGTCCCTGCCCATGGAACTGGATGAGCTTTAATGTCCCTTCCAACCCAGCCCATTTTGGGATTCTGTGACTGTCAGCATGTGAGAGGAACCAGCTTCAAAGGAGACATGAGGGATTTATAATGAGCATTGTGTGCATATAAAGTTTACCTTTTCCGATGACAGAGTATATAAAGACATAAAAGTTGCTCCTTAAATGCAATAAAATCGCTGCACAGATGAGTTCATGGGAAAGAAATCCATTGAGGGCTGTTATATGGAAAGACACTGCCTTTGATGTAGCAAGGAATTAAAATTTCTGCCTTCAGAAGAAATGAGCCTTTCACCAGTCAGACCAGAACCTGATCCTTTAACTGTGGCGCTGCCACTGGGCAACAAGGTTTAGTACGGAAATTTTCCCTCAGAGTTTTTTAAAATTGTGTTTTTTCACAATAGATAATTGAAGAAAAAAATCTCCCTGAATTTTAGAGAGAGAATTTTGGCACCCAGGGATCCACACTGAGTTTGCCCACTGGCTTTAAGAGCTGCTGGTTTTGCATTGGTTTTGTCACCGTCCCTTCTGGTAGAAATTAATTGATGAACTGAGGCTGTAATTATAATTTAACGTGGCATTTTGAGTGTGAAAAGTGTGTGTGCCAGGATGCTCTAACACAGGCCATGATATGGAGTGCCACAGTTTCATCTGGAAGGCTTTTCTGGAATCAAAAGGCTTTTTTCAAGCCTCTCCATGAGCCTTGGGCTGTATTTTTGATGTCTGCCACTGTAGCCAGGGTCTGAATTTTTCCTTTCACAATTCCCTGATTCTTAAGTTTGTGCAGAAATCTTGTTTTAAGTCAGTTCTTTCTTTTAACACTTCCAGGTTGTGGAATATCCCTTCTTTCAGCCTGGACCCAGCTGTTTCCCATCGCAAAAGGAATGGCTGGTTGTGTGGGGAGACTGGACTCGCCTCCTTCCCAAAACTCACAGATGGCTTAAAGATACCTTTAATTGAGGCTTTGAGCACTTAGCAGTTGGTGATTTTGGAAAAAAAGGGTGTGTTTGAGGAAATTGGAAGCCCACTGTGACACATAATTATGCTCCAAACTGAAGGCCTGAGATGCAGGGTGCAGCTTTCCCTTCCCCCTTTTCTCCCATCCAGAAAAGGTGGAGGAGTCATAACAAATAGGAGACATTTCCTCAAAGTGGTGGAAAGTGAATGGAAGTTCCTTGTTAAAAGGTGATTTATGTGCAATCTTAAACTGCAGTTACTCAGGGTTCAGTTAAAATTACTGTATTCTATAAGCTGAGGAGGTTTATGGAGAAACCAAGGTAAAAATATTCCATGCTATGGAGTTTTGTTTGGGATGTGAGTGGGAGAGAGAGCAGCTTCTTAATCCAGTGGAAATCCTTGTACTGAAAGGTGAATATTGTGATTAATGTGGATGCTCTCTAAATACGCTGACCCCTGAGGGAGGCATCCTTAATCTTAGTTTAGGTTGAATGCTGGGTTACTTTCCTGAAGTAAAAATCATCTTGGAATGAAAAAAGTAAATAATAATTTAGTGAGTATGTACATTATGAACTTTTCAGTCCCATAAAACAGGTGCAGTTTACATTTCTTGTCCGTGTGCACAAGTATTTCTTTCTGGTGGTATTTGCCATGCCCGTGAAACACATGAAAAGATGTCCTTCCTCAGGCACTTCATGAAAATATTTCCTTACTGTTCTGATTTTCACTTCTATTTAAAGTAAGCAAATACCTTTTGCCCTCTCTCAGATTTTTCTAACAGGGCTACCTTGAAGTTAAGGCTTCATACAAGATGTAACCAAAGGCAGGGGGTGGGAGGGGACAGAAGTACAAGGACTGAATTGTTTTAAAATGCATTTTTTAACCGAGGGAAATGATTGTTTCCATTCATCACAGCCTTTTCACATTTTTTTGTCATATCTGATTGATAGTGTCTAGAACAGAGGGGTGCACTCAAGCACTTTGCATAGGTAATTATTTCTGTATGTGGTTATTTCTAATTGCTGCTTAATTAGAAATGGAAAAATAGGGAATAGGGAAGTGATTATCAGGGGCAGGGCAGGGATTGTCCCTCTGTGCTGGGCACTGAGAGGCCCCTCGAGGGCTGTGCCCAGTTGTGGCTCCTGCAGGAGAGCCCTGGAGGGGCTGGAGCGTGTCCAGGGCAGGGAACGGAGCTGGGAAGGGGCTGGAGCCCCAGGAGCGGCTGAGGGAGCTGGGAAAGGGGCTGGGGAATCAAGACTTCTTACGAGGAGGAATTTCTCCATGGAAAGGGAGGTCAGGCCTTGGAAAGAGCTGCCCAGGGAGGTTTGGAGTCCCCATTCCTGGAGGTGTCCCAGGAAGGCCTGGAGGTGGCACTCAGTGCTCTGGGCTGGGGACAAGGTGGGCATCGGGCACAGCTTGGCCTCGATGGGCTGGGAGGGCTTTTCCAGCCTCAGGGATTCTGTGATAAGAGCCAACACTGATATGAATATTTCAAAATATTAATAATTATTCTGTGATCTCCACATGCTTCAGCTCTTAACAACCAAGTTAAGGCAGGTGCTGCCATTGCTCTTCCAATGTGCTTCATGCCAAGTCCTCAGGGAGCCCCTCTCCGGGTGGGAAAATCACGGTCACCTGCAGGAATGGCAGCTGAGGTGACAGGAATTCATCAGCCAGTGCTGCACCCTGCAGGATTAACACTGAGGGGGAGTGGGTTGTATTTTATTTGTGTGTTTTAGAGGGTAACCAGTGCTGTTTGTACACGTGGAACGTTCCTTTTGAATATTACAAAGCTACACCACTGAACACATCCTAAGGATTTAGAAACAAAATACCAAATCAGTTCTAACAACCTGCTTTTTTTTTCACAAAACCTCCTCCAACTTCAGCTTTTGTTGTGAAATTTTCTTTCAGTTGCCTGATAGCTGAATAATATTTATTGATTTTTGAAAGCCCTGAGAACAGAATTATATTTTAGCCCGCCTAATAAGATAATTCTTACCGAATTATTCACTAATAATTTTGATTCTCAGTCCTCCCCCGCGATTCTCAGCTCTGCTCGCACGGTCCCCAGCTGCGTTATCTATCCCCAGTGCAGAAAATTAAGTCAATGTAAGAGTATACTCTGTTTTTTAAGAAGAGGTCACGAATAACCTCCCTCCCCTCGGTAGCCACCAGCGTTCTCATTACGCTTCATTTGTGTGCCGGGAGGATTGGGGGGACCCAGCTGGGCCCCCCGTCTGCTCTCATCAAGAGTTAATTTCTGCAGGAGGTGCTGCTGGCATGAACAAGTGCAGGAGGTTCTCTGGTGGTCCTGCCAAACAACGAGAGCTCTTAATTAGCAGCGATGTTCAATCAGGCTCCTTAACGCGCCGCGGCGCCGAGCGGGTCATGTTCCTTCCCCGCGCGCTCAAAGGCGCCCGAGCACCCAGCCCAAATATTGGGTCTGTTAAACACAGCCTTGCTGTCCAGAGGCAGCGAAGGCGAGGTGTGAGCTGCACTTGGGAGCTGTCAGCAGTGGGGTGAAAGCTGGTTTTTTATGAAGGATGTGGGGATTTCTGCTCGGTGGGTTTCGAAGGGAAGGTATTTTTCGTCGTCGTGCTGAATCTGAAAATGCGTTGCCTTCGTATGGTCTGGGAGGCCAGTTTTTTATAGAAGATTTTTATGGCTACAAAACCAACAGCAGAGGCTTTGCAAGTGCATCCTTTGCTCTCCTCACTGTGGTATTTGGATGTTTCGCTGTTGATGATGTACCAGGCACAATTCTGTGTCTCTGGAGGGAGATTTTTGGGTGCTGCCGTGGAAGCCTCGAGGTGTAACATAGAGCTCAGGATGTCAAGTGCAAGCTGAGGAGTCCCTTTAAAAGTTCCTAATTAGTATATATAAATTACATATCAATTACTGTATATAATTACAGGTGCTACAAGTATTTTGCAGGTTGAGGATAAATGGCACAGCCACAAAAACTCCGAAGTAAACAGTTTATTGCTGCACGACCAACTTGAGAGGGCCATTAAATAGACCAAAGCTCAGAAAACAAGGCACAGCAAATGCCAGAATGTAAGAAATAATAGTTTCAAGAAAACTGACCACTTGATCCAGTGGAAATGCTTGTTTGCCCTTCTCAGTGGCAATCAGGAGTTGAAATAAATAAAACAAATAACAAAGCAAACAAAGTTACACCTGAGCCAGATCCCAAGCATTCCTGTATTTTTGTTATATATTATATTACACATATATATATTCATTATTTACATTTATATTTAATTTATATTGATTGTTCCAATTGATGGTCCTTCCTTTGTAAAGATTTTGATTCATAACTGGGGGGATATTTTCCTTTTTTTAATTAATTCATTCTTTCCCATCTTAGTCTTTAAAAACTGAAAATGGACACAAGTGATTGATGAATGCTCATTATCAATAAAGGGGGGGAAAAAGCTGAGGCCCCATCTTGAGGTGCCAGTTTCACATTGCAGAGTATCTCATTTGTACCTTCTGAAAATTCCATTTTTATTTTAAATCAGTTTGCAATTATGAATATGGGAAGAAAGTTTTGTTTGTTTTTTCAATCTTTCTGGGAAGTCTCTTTGAGAAGATTCTTTGATTTGAAGGTATAAATGGTTGCTGTTTACTGTAGAGGTGTTTTTTAGGTTTTGTTTTAACTTAAAACCTTGGGGGTTTAAGACAGCTGTCTAAATTAGTGATCATCCCACTATTTTATAAGTAATTTAAATTAAAAGGACCTTTTCATCTATCTCCAGTGCAGATAGCTGCATATGCACAATCTAAGTCTTCACTGGATCAGAAATAAGTGTTTTAAAATTGGGTTCCACCCAAAATGAAGTGAAGTAATAATATTTACAGAAGAGCTGTTATCTTGTAGGAAGGAAAGAGTTGATTGCCACAAGCCCTTTTTATAAGATCTTTTTCCTTGGTGGGAAAAACCTGGCCCAAAGAGGTTTCTTCTGCTGGAGATGTGTGGATGAAGAAGAGTTTATTATATATACACCATTTTTACAGTCTTGGTTCATCTAATTACATCTGTTGAAAATGGGACCTTTCATTAATCACTAAAAGCAAGAATGAGTTCTATAAATGAAATATTAGTTGAATGTAAAAAATGTGAGTTTTTATTTTTAACTTTGTAGGGAGGATTGAATCCATGGCATTTTTCTATTTGTTTCATCTCAAGATTTAAGAAAATCAGAGGATTTTTCTTTTTACTTTTATGATTTGTGAGAATAAATAGATTTAAAGCAGACCAGGACATGTTACTCAGGATTTCTTCTTCAGCAAAATTTGTAGATCTTTGTGCCCTTAAAATTGCCATTTTGTCTAATTGTACATCTTTATAAATTCAGATTCTGAAAGAAAGGATTGGGAGGTGTAGGTGGAATTGAAAATAAATAATGTCACTGCTGAACGAAGCAACTTTGTAAATCTTTACATTTAAGCCCTACTTTTAGTGGCACCTACACAAATCTTACAACAACGGTGTTCATTTTGTTCACTCTCTTTTCCTAATTGTCACTGGAGGCCAGAACATGTGGGACAATGAGATTAGGGTAAGAATTCCTTGTAAAATACAGGATTTCGGATGTCAAGCCTAAAAACTGAAATCAAGATTTAGTGGGAGGTGGCAGGAAAAAAATGGTAAATGTTGTATTGGTCAACTTCTTACCGAAAAAAGGGATGGAGAAGGAAAAGTATAATTTGTAAGGTGCCTCTTATGATAGAAGATAGAAAATATATTAAATTTGCATGTACTATTTTGAGTTTTGTGACTGGAGCTGTGTTGAGGTTTTGGCCACTGTTAGTCTCAAGGTCTTGGAAAGTCTTTTTAAGCTTTGAAGTCTTTCAGAAAAAGTTACTCCTTGTTGGAGTAATATGTCCCTTTAAAAAATTAAGATGCAAATTTCTTGATTTATTCTCTTAAAGTGCGATTCTACATTTTTAAAATGAATGAGAATATTCCTTAAATGTAAGTGTATCCAGGCAAAAGTTCAGTGTGGAACATGCCCCTTGCCATCACTAAATGCAACCCCACTGCAATTTTAGAGAGGCAGAAAGGAACTGCACGGGTGGCATTTAGCCAGGAACGTGGCATCCCTGCCCTGGAATACCAGGCATCAATTATTTCACAGAATAAAAATAGAATAATCTGTGTATTGCAAAGCACTTAACGGCCTTCAAAGGATATTTGCACTGTATCATGCCCACAAGTCAAAAATAATTAAAACTTCAAGGCCTAAATGTCTCTTAGAGCTCTGCACAGAGATAAACCTCTGGTAAATTCTCTCTGTAATTTCCCAGACTGGAGGGACATTGAAGCGTTTTTTGCAGTGGCTGCACATGTTTTTTTCATCAGCACATTGGGGCTGGGTTGTGTGTCTTGGAATGCACTTGAAATATCTTGGGTGGTTTGCAGATGGCCTCGGTCTCGTTTGCGTCATTACAAGCAGAAGAAGTCAAAATAATTCGTTGAAACTTGATTTGATGAGCAGCGCGTTTTAAAAAGGAGAGAGTGCCGTGGAAATTCCCTGCTTGGGTTTTTCAGCTTGAAGGAAATTATTGAATATTAAATTATCAACTCCCATTTAAGGGTGGGAAGGCACAACAAAGTCAATCATTTGCTTTGTGCTTGTGTATCATTAAGTGGATATTTTAGCGTAAGCTGTTTGGCTGGAATCAATCTTTGATCTCCTGTGCGTGGATCTGAGGTGTGGTTGTTGTGTGGGCATCACCTCCAGGAGCTCAAGAACCTTCAGAAACTTCTTGTGTCCCTCGCCTTGGATTCTGGGGATAACAAATGCTGTATTTTTATGCCACTGTTGCATGAGCAGTGAAATATTAGTTGGCCACGGGTGAAAAATGAAAGTCTGGGTGACAGAGGCCTGGAACAGAGGCCTGGAACAGAGGCCTAGAGGTTGTAATTTCTGATTTTGTTCCAACAGCACTTCCCATGTGGAGCAGGAGCTGAGTTTGTGGATAGGCACTTGATGCCTGTGGTTGGGGGAGAATGAGAGGTTTTCCATAAAACCTCTTTCTACAATAATTTTGCAGTCATTTGCACATCCACTGCTTGATTTGTTTCTCTGGCAGCCCAGTGTTTCCTCCCCCAGCCCCTGGGTGTGGGATAAACGTGGTTGGTACAACTCCATCTCAGATCATCCTGCCATTTTCCCTGGTTTTTAGAAATATTTGTTGCCCATCTGTGTCATTTGTGGGATTAGAAACAACAACAACAACAACAACAAGAACAACAATAATAATAATAATAATAATTCCAGTCCAGGGTGGACGTTGGGGCTTGGAGCAGCCTGGGACAGTGGAAGGTGTCCCTGCCATGGCAGGGGTGGGATGGGATGGACTTTAGGATTTTTCCAAACCCAAACCATTCTGTAAGTCCATTATTCTTTTCTGCTTTTATGGCATTGTCCCTGTGTGGATTTTGAAGTGCTTTGCCAGTAGTTATCATTCAGCTTTCCAAGATCCCTTAGGAACACTGTAGATAAATAGTAATGAAAAGCAGTTTCCTCACACTCACATGGGGAAACAGAAGCTCCAAAATGATGATTTTTGCTTTGGGTCCTCCAAAGGCACATGAGAAAAATTGTGTATGGGAAGATCCCATACTGTCAAAGGGCGGAATAGCAAGAAGTGACTTTTTAAATCAAATAAATTTTATCTACGAGTAATAGATTGAAACCAGAGGTTGAACCATTCTTTGGATGCAAGCTTGAATCATGGAATCACAGAATTCCAGAATGGTTTGGGCTGGAAGAGACCTTAAAACTCATCCAGTGCCACCCCTGCCATGGGCAGGGACACCTTCCACTGTCCCAGGCTGCTCCAAGCCCCAGTGTCCAACCTGGCCTTGGGCACTGCCAGGGATCCAGGGGCAGATTCAAAACTCCTAAAAAAGGGAGACATGGATCAAAATTTTTGTGTTATTCCCCCCACCTTGAGTGACATGAAATTTTTCTAATCAAGTGCAAACTGACACTGATATTTTATTAATCTTCCTTTTTTTTTCTGTGATTAAAATAATAACAAAATATAGATAATGATTATTTTCTCTGCTGATCTGTGATGTTTAACTCTGCTGTGCTTGTGCCATCCTGATGGGATATTCCCATCCCCAGCCCTAGCCCTGGGATACAGGAATGCTCTGCCAGGACTGCAGAGCTTGTGCAGCAGCAGAAACTTAATCCCAGTTTTTCTGGGAAAGGGGCAGCCCTGGAACAGCTGCGTTTCATGAGGCCTCATGGCAAACTGCCTTCAGATTATGTTTTCACTGAGCTGCAAAACACCAAATCCATTCAAATGAAGTGCAGGGATGTTGGTCAGCCATGCAGAGAACTTTATAATATTATAATAATGTAACTTCTTTCAAGTCCTTTGGTTTGCAGTGTTAAACTGAATTATCAACATTTTTTCACTAGAAAAAGCTTGTGGGATTTTATTGATGGGGGAGTGGCTTAATTTTGACTGCAAATATTTATTTGTAGCCAGAATGAGCTAATTTTTGTGTGTTCAATATTACAAACACCACATGGATTTGGGCACTCCTCTCAGTGTCTGTTCTACCTGGAAAGAAAATGTGTTTGCTTAATGTACAGGTAAATAAAGCATTTTTTCTGCTGTCACATCTTATATTTTATGATCTCCTTTCTCAAGTTCAGTCATGTTTTCTTTCTGGAAGTATCCTAAAAGCTAATGAATACAAGGAAATTCAATTAGAGGAAGTCTTCAATAACAAAAATAAATGTTCATGTCCAAGGGAGAGATGAGAGTGTGATAAATAATCCAAGATGTATTTTATGGTAACTTCCAGGAAATTTTTTTGACAGTAGGGTTTAAAAATAGCATTTAAAATTGAGAACTTGACAATGCGATTCATGATTTTGGAAGCCACCTTGCCTTATGTGATACTGGAATCTAATAACATAAATTGGAGTATTATATAGAAGTTGGAACAATAATAAGTTGGAATAATAATATTACATATAAGTTGGAATATTAAATTGGAATGTAAGTTTTATCCCTTGGAATGTGTAACTTGAAGGAAGATTTTTTTTTTTTTGGCTATTGAAAAGATTCTATAGCAGCTTTTAAAAATGGACAGTCAAACACAGAATTTATTTAAAAATAAAAATACACTAAGAGGCAATAAGCAAGTGTAAGTTGACAATACCCAACCATTCAGTTGCTGCGTTAAATCTGAAGGTTTTGGTTGATTAAAAAATTAGATTTTTGTCTTCTGTTGTTGCTAAAGCACTGAGGATCTCCAGGTAGTGTCAGCCTGTAAATGTGTGGATTTCCAGGGTGAGAGTTCCACTCCTTTTGTTGCACTTGGCTTGTGCCACTTGGTGGCTCAGCTTTCAGCACCTGCAGGAGGAAAAACCTCGCTGGAGAATGAAGTTCTCAGATTGGCAGGGGTTTCACTGGTCCTGGCTGTGTTTGATTTGGGGATGGATGTGCCAGTTCTTGCAGCCTGAGAGGATCTGGTGTGGGAAGGACTCGGAGCTGAGCCCTCGGTGTCTCTCTTGTGTGAGCTGAACTTGTTCAGGACAAGAACCCATGTATTGGGTGATGGCAAATTCATTTATTGGTCTTAAAAGTCGGTTCTCGGTGTCTGTTCCGTGTGTGGAGAAGGGAACAGAGCTGGGAAAGGGTCTGGAAAACCCATCCTGGGAGGAGCAGCTGAGGGAGCTGGGAAAGGGGCTCAGCCTGGAGCAGAGGAGACTCAGGGGGGACCTCATTGCTCCCCACAACTCCCTGACAGGAGTCGGTAAAAGTGAAAAGATGAGAGGAAAAGGCCTCAAATCACACCAGGGGAGGCTCAGGTTGGAGATGGGAAACAATTTTTCTCTCCCAGAGTGGTGAGGCCTTGGAATGAGGTGCCCAGGGAGTGGTGGAGTCACTGTCTCTGGGAGTGTTCAGGAGGAGTCTGGATGTGGCCCTTGGGGACAGGGTTTGGGGTGATGCTGCTGCTGCTGGGGTGGCACTGGATGATCCTGAAGGGCTCTTCCAACCTTGATGATTCTGGAATTCTGCCAATATTGGTGGGAATTTTGTGTGCAGGCCAGAATAGTTTTCCTGTGATGGATGGACTGCAAAGATAAAAGATCTGCTGTGTGGGTGTTGTATTTCACCTGCACTTGGCTTTTGAGTTCCTTCTGTTGAATCATTTGAGCCACCCCAGTGATGCCTCAGAGGCCACCAGGAGTTCCACAGGCACAAAATGAAGGTCCCTGACCCAGAGTTTACAAATTGTGAATGAGAAAAAGACCCCCAGGGACAGGATGGCTCTGGATGTTGGAGAGAATGACAGCAAAAAGGGAACACGAGGAGTTTGTGTTTGCTGCGATGGAGAGGTTATCCCATAAAACAAGGGTGATAGGAAAATCAGTTTTACAGGTTTATTCTGGATGGATAGGAAGGAGTACAGTGTTCTGTTATGTTAGTCTGATGTCCATGGTTGAAAAGTCAAAATTATTTATGGAGTACTTGTAGAAAAAGATATTTTTGAAAAAAACAATGTGAAAGGAAAAGTATTTCTTTGCCTTTTTCCTTCTCAGTTATATCCAGTGCTAAATATATTGTGCAAGGTGGAGGAGACAGACAGCTGCAAATAGTTGACATTTACAACTGCAACTTTATTAATTCTGTGAAGAGTTGCTTGTTAAAACTCTCTTAGTGGAGAAAAGGAAAGATGATCATTTTTTTCTTCAGTGATCTTTCCCCTTTTAGGTGCTTAACTCCTTCGTGTCACAGCTGAAGGGTTTAAATGCCATCCTTAAATCTAAGATCTTAAATCTAAGATCTCTTTCTAGGCCAGGCTGCTGAGGCTTCAGATCTGCCCCAGCTTCAGCACAACTCAGTCATTTCCATTAATAATTTGGATGGCAGAACTGAGGGTTTCCATATCAAAAACTCCTCTTTTTAGGGAGAATCCATAAGGCTGTAAAAAGGTGGGGTTAAAACTCAAAGCTTGATGAATCAAAGTGTGGCCTCAAATAATCAGATGCAAATCATTAAATGGAGAGGGAGGGTGGCTGGATATCGATTTTCATGAGAGGTTCTGGAAGTTTGAGTGAGCAACTGAAGGCAGGTTAAAAATAAATTCCTGTTGTAGCAAAGGAGGTGAGGACTGACACTGAAATTCATACAAAAGTGCTTAAAAATGTGCTAAAAATGTCCAGGCTAATCCTTCCAGTTCTACTCAACGCTGGGAGGGCTTAACTGCAGTTATTAGCCCAGTTTTCAGCACCAGGCTTCAAAAAGTGGGGATTTGCTGGGCACGGTGCAAAGCAGGGAAAGGGAATGATTTGGGGTGCAGGAAACATAATTCCTTAGATGGGGAGAGTGGGATATCAGAGAATTGTGTTTCTCTCATCAAAAGAGCACAAGAACAACGTAAAGAAACCTTTGCTCAAGTGCAGGGTACAGGAAGAAAATGAGTGAGCATTTCTCCATTTTCAGTGGGCATGGGACAACGTTTCAACATACAAATGCAGATGCAGGAATTTTGACTTTAAAAATTGCTAAAAAAAGGGAGTTTGCTTAACTGAGCTGGTTTTTCTCCATCATTGTGAGTTTTTATGAGTAGGGCAGAGGATCCTTCCAATACTCTGTGACTGTGGTGTGAAATCGTGTCAGACTTACTCTGTCCCTGTCAGAACCAACTTGATTTTGGAGTGGGATTTCGGTTTTCTCCGTGCAGCTGGGGCTTATTTTGCCATGGATGCAAATCCATGGGAGGTGCTGGAGCCATGGATTTTTTACTTCACACAAATGTGAATAACTGCAGATTTTTTTTTTTATTCTTCCACATATTTATTCCTTTTATTGATTTCTGACTGTTTCCCAGCAGTTTTCCATGGTGCCATATCTGTGTCTGTGACTTCCCATTTAAGTCATTCCTCCACATTTTTCTCCTTCTCCAGCCAAAGGAATTCTTTGCTACATAATGTCCTAACCATGGATAAAACCTCCCTCTTTCATTTAAAATAAAATTCCACCTCACAACACCTGCTTTTTTAGAAATGTGTTGGTAAAGTTGAATTAGAAAGTTCCTTTTCTAAGCCTGTATTTTCCTTTTACTTTACAGCTGAGTAATGCACCAAAAAATAGGTGAAGGAGGACCCTGAGATCTGTCAGGAGGTTCAGAAATTAATTTCTAATTTCAGTTATTACTCCATGAGTATTGATTCCCCTTTGTCCTGTCCCTCCATCCCCTGGAAATAGTTTCTTTCCATGTTTCTTGTTGGCTCCTTCAGGCCCTGCAGGGCCACAATGAGGTCACCCTAAAGCTTCTCCTCTCCAGGATGAACAATCCCAATTTTTTCAGCCTTTCCTAGACCTAAAGATGGTTGAAAGTGATTTAGAATTAGAAGTTGACATGCTTTTTGTCAGTATTTGGAAGCAGTTCCTGGGTTTGGTGAGGTAATGCAAGAATCAAAGGCATTTTTTTCTTTGATGCTCTTTGGGATATCCAGACTTCATCCTCTGCTATGTGCAGATGTCATTGAGCAGGAAAGTGTCAGGATGCCAAAATCCAAGATTAATTTACCTCCTCCCGACCCAAACTTTCTGTGATTGTGTGGTGACCCATCCACCACCTCTCAGGGTAAGAATAATTTGTACAAATTTTATTGTTTCTGGGCATATTTTAACCTCTCAGAAGTAGGAACTTCCAGCTTTTCTTGCTTGTGAAGAATTTATATTAACAAGGTTACCTGGGGACCTTTGGGGTTTTTTTTTTGCCCACCCTGCCAAAGGAAATCCCCTGTTTGGGGCTTTGAGTATCAGCTACATTTTGTGTGAGTCTGTGGTTAAAATCCACATTATGATGGCTGTTTCTGGAGCCTGCAGAGGATGCTGTGGCCAGCAGAAAGCAACTTCCTTATTTTGAAATCCATTCTTAATCACCCATGAAATGAACTATTGGGAGTCTGCCTTCGAGCTGGCACAGCCCAGTCGTGAGGGGGTTTTCAAAATATTTAGCAACATATTTGGAAACAGAACTTTTCTGTTCTTCATTCAGACGCTTTTGAGTGTTGGCTCTGGCATGAGAAAAGCGCTGTGGGCTTCAATACTGAATTTAGAAATCTCGTGGTTTCCCTTGGCACTGGCAAGGATGAAACTCTGCTGCTTGATGAGAGCATTTTTTGAGTTTTAATTATCAGATACACGAATACAGAGCCAGCTGAGCTCAGCTATTGTGTTTATTGCCTTTTTAAATTCGCCATGAGAAAAGCAATCGTTTTTCTGGATTGTTATCTCTTAACATGATCTGCGACTTGAAATCAGGGAGAAAAAAAGCTGGAGCATCATCTGTTCTTTCTTCCCAAGGAAATTCTATTTAGGGATGTTGGATATGATGCTCACTGAAGGGTTTTAAAGGAAAAATGACATTGTTCCAGACAAATTAATTGCTCCTCTTAGCAGCTTTTCTGAATCTCTCTTTTCTTTGAAAAGTTATATATGGTAAACATCCCATCAGGTTTAATAACAGCTTTAAAAATTAATATTCTAAACTTTGCTGGGTCTAATCCCAACAGGTCTAATAACACCTTTAAAAATTAAAATTCTAAACTTCACTTGCCAAACTATTTCATATGATAGCTGCAATTTTAGAGCTCAGTTGCCATTTCCTGAGAATTAATTTTAAAACCAGCTCTCACTGAAACACTTTGAAACAAAAAAATACCTTGTTTCCCCCAGAGTTTCCATTAAATTTTCCTTTGTATTAATCTCTTACATTATAATTTATATTTACAGTATACATTTCTCAGTGTTACACATCTACTTTTTTATTAGAGAAGGATTAAAAACTTGATATTTTGTCTGTGGGAGTTTTTTGATTAAATTCTGGCCTTATTGACATGGAAGGAACGGGGTGTTTCGATTGCTTTTGCACAGCAAAATGTTAATAGCCCTTTTTTTTTCCCCCAAAGATTTAATGTATCACTGTTCTTAATGGAAAAAAAGCCATGCAAGTGAAATAATTGTGCTTTACCTGCCAATTTAGGAAGCCACAGTTGGGAAAAATGAGGAAGATTTGATTGAATGCCAAGTAATGTGTCCAATAACCACTTTCATGATGATGTTTGTACCATGCATGTCCCAAAAAATCAGAATATGCAGCAGCATTTTGAACTTTCAAGACGTTCTATGTGTATTTTTCAATTAACTGGTGAGGATGAGAATTTGGGAATTGAGGCTCACTTGTTTGACCGAGGAAAACAGAGGTAATAGAGAAATTTGCTGGAAATTTTAGTTGTCTTTCATATTTAAAATATTTTTTCAGAAAGAGAGTTAAACGAACTGCCAGGACCACAAGAAATGTCAGTGTGAAAACGTGCTGCCTCTTGTTCTAGTGCAGGAAAACTGTTGTGTGTGCCTTCAGAGAGAGGAGAAAAGTTAAAATTATTTTTCTGCTAGCATAGGATTAAGGAAACTGGGAATTTTCTGCATCCTTCTGTTTATATAAGCCACCGGAGCCTCAATTCACAGCAAAATGGGTGCTGCAGGCAGAAAATAAAAGAAATTAAAGCAAATCATGGAAAAAAATTCAAAGGTTCCAGAGGGTTCTCCTAAGTATAAATAATTCTGTGATTTTAAGTATGGATGAAACTTTCAATAGCAATAAGATAAAGGAAAAATTATTCATGTAAATAAGGAAAATAAGAGTTAATTACTAATTTTTTAGGTCTTTTACAGCCCCTTAACAAGGAATTGATTTTTTTTGTTGTTGAAATGCTTTCATTTTTCCCTGTTTGCAAAGCTCTGGGAAGGATCCTGGGAGGGCCCCTCCCACGTCTTACTTGTTCTCATTTTAATTTCCATGATAAATCCAGTGTCTTTTGTTTTTAATTAACCCTGTTTGAGTGGCTGCTTGGGAGCAACTTCATCACTTCTCTGGTCAAACATGGCAACTGTTTAACACCCTCTGTGATTTAAGCCAGGAAATGAAGTGATGTCTTCGTAAATTGCAGAGAAATTTTCATAAGGAAATGTAATTACCCAGACCAGAAACTGGCCAGAATATCAGGTTAAAAGCATTGTGTTTGCAAAAAAGTCCTCAGTTGGCTTTTTTATCTGAGAGGGAACTAAGGAATGTTCTATCAATTCACCTTCACAATGGATTATTTCTGAGATCCTCGTGTTTGTGATGCCTCACACTGTGAATTAGTGAATCCAGTGCTGATTTAAAATAGGTTTGCCACTTTGCTGAAATATTTCTTGTTTTGAGGTTTGTTTTGAGGTTTCCCTCTGACAGTGACCGGATTTGAGCATTCTTAAAGNCTCACCTGAGCACAGGGCACAGGGGCACAATCCCTCCCTCACAGTGGGGTTCTGGGCTGGGGCAGGTCCAGCCGTCACCCACAGCATCCCCAAATCCTTCTCCCAGGGCTTCTCCATCTGCTCATCCCAGCCTGGACTGATCCCAGAGGTTGCTCCATCCCAGGGTCAGGATCTTGCACTTGGTTTTGTTGAACCTTTTGAGGTTCACACGACCCTGTCCCGAGCCTGGGGCTCCACTGAACTGGGGTGAAATCAGTGCTAGAAGTGGCATCACCACAGGCTGCAGTGGGGTCTGGATGTTCCCAATTCTCCCTGCATCCGTGCTGCTTTACCTCAGACAAGAAGGGCTGGGTCTGGTTTTGATCAATATGTTTATAACTTTTATTCCAGCCCAAAGAGTCTGCACTTACCATGTTATGATAAATGTATTTCACTGCATTCTGGTAACTCTTCAATTTCTTAAATCTTGGCACTGGAGTTCTATTTCCTGATGAAATCTGTTTCATTCCCATTTGTCCCGTGTTCACTTTTGGCTTCAGGTAGCTTTTTCAAGTCAAGACAAGCTATGAATTGAAAAGATTACTTAATAGAGGGGAAAAATGAAATAAATTGTTCAAAACAGGACAAGTTTTTGCTTTTCAAATTAAACATTGAAACAAACTCCTAAACTCTCCTCACATCTCCCCTGGAAACGCCCTCCTTTACTGTAACTTTGTGGTCTTGATGATATTCACAGAGAAGCTGATTTACTGAATAAAGAAGTCCTTTAAGTTTGCAGTTTTGGAACATGACCAGTGTGTCTGAACCCAGGTTTCAAATTTTACTGGCATTTTGCTGGCAAACTAATTTTTTGGAGTCCTTTCTTATTTGGGTATGTTTCCTGACACCTCTGCCTGTATGGTACTGTGTTTTAAAATTCTCTTTTTCTTTCTTTTTTTGTAAGAGGAAAAGCCTATAAATATAGACAAAGGACTAATTATAAAACATCAGGTATAGAAACAGAGAGGCAAGAAAACAAGCAGCTGAAAAATGCAGTGAGCAGGGAAAAAATGAGGATTTCATGGTAGAGTTCTCAAAGCAATTCCACCAGCAAAGCATGAACTATTCCCAGGCCATAATACCATAATTGAAATCAAGCAGAAGCACATGGGTGGTAAGAAAGAGGTGATTTAGTCCTTCCTTCTCTCCCCTGGCATCTTTTGCTGTTGCTTCCCCTTTGCCAACAGCAGCTCTCATTTATGGAGAGCCAGATGAGAGCTTTGAGCCAGCTGAAAACCAGCTCAGGTGGCTTCGCCCTGCTCACAGCCCTCCTACATCCTGCATTTTCCCTGAAACTGTATTGTTATTATTGCCCTGCTCCAGGATTTACCCCCCCAGCCAAAGGATCTGTGCGTTCCTAACCCACGTCATTGGTTCAGCAGAATATTCCTTGCTGGAAATGTCATGTCTAGTTCAGGACAATCTTCTTTTTGTAGCATTTATTGAGGTGAGGTACAAGGAACCAGCTGTCCAAGGTTGCAGTGCTTTTTTAGCTTTCCCCATGGCTGGGATATTGTAATCCCTTTAATGCTTTTTCTCACTGGTGCAGGACTTGGGTGTATCCAAGGAGTTCAAGGAGAATTTGACATTAAATGGCCCTTTCTGTGCTAACTTTGCTGTGGGGAGGAAACCCACTAGAAAGTGAAAGGAGCGATGAATTTTTGTGTTAGAACAGAAGAGTGCATTCATGTCACGGGGTATTCTGGCAAATGTTTTTGCCTGCTGGATTTAGGCACAGTTTTAAATGAGATTCCTGTCATTTAAAGCAGCCTCAGCAGGATTTACAGCTGAGGTGTTCTACTTGTCTCACCTGGGGGGGTCAATCTTCTGCGAGCCCACAGGTAGCACCTGGTCGTGCATAAAATGCCTCATGGAAAGTGGAGGATGGAGAAATGTAAATATTTAGGCTTGTAAGAGAGTGTGAAAATGGCTTTAGGATCCTGCCTGGGCGATGGGATTCCAGTGAACAGCCTTGGGGCTAAATCGCTGATTTAATAGTTACAATGGCTAATTTCTGACTGATTGCAACCAAACCTAAATGTCTGCTGCAAACACCAGAGATGCCAAGTTTCTGTGCATTTTCTGGAGTCAGGAATCACTCAGAATCCCTGAAGGTCTCTAGTCCAAACTCTTTCTTTTAAGGAAGATCAACAATGAATTCTGACCAGCTTGCTCAGGGCTTTTTCCAGTCAGATCTGGAGAAACTCCACATTCTGTTCCAGTGTTTAGTTGTCCCCACAGTTCAGTGTTATTCACAAACTGGATGGATGTGTACGCAATTTCCTCCCATATTCCCTCCTTTCCTTCACCTATTGGTAAAGACATTAAGATATTAAATAGGACAAGTCTCAGGATGAACCCCTGAGGATCTGCAGTTGTTTCCAGCCCACAGGTGGAGTACAAACCCTTATTTTCAATCCCAGAGTCCAGACACTTTCTGCTCGTCTGGTAGGGTGTCAATGGCTTGGCTTGGCTTGGGTACAGGGGTGCTGTGAAAGAGCAGCTTGGAGACGTTTTCCCTCTTCATCTGGGGCTACCCTGATGTCCTTGGCCATGAGGATGGAGGACCTGGAAGTGCCCTCGGCCAGCACTCTCAGATCCACCCCATCTGCTCTCACAGCTTCACCGAGTCAAGATTTCTCAAGAGATTTATGAGATCAATTCTTTTCTACTGTTGGTGTTTCCTCTTCTCCCTGAGCCCTGTCTGTGTGTGTAAAGCCCTGGAAGACTTCATTGGTGCAGACCTGGGCAAAGAATTCCTTGAGTAACTCAGCCTAAGGTGTATCCAGTGAGCTTTAGCCTCAGTCAGCTGTGAGCCCACATTTTCCTCCTTTATTTTTATCACTTTGCAGTAGAAGTCCTTGTTGCCATTTTTCTTGCCAGTCTCTACTATAACTGAGCTTCAGCTTTCCATTCTCTGGACAGTATTTCTGCATTCCTCCTTTGTAGCATTCCTCCTTGCTTCCATCTTTTTTGTACATTCTTTTACGCTCTTGGAGTCCCTTTTTAGCCAAACCAGACTCTGTTCTTGCCTTTATTTTCCTCAGGATTGTGACAGAGTTATTTTTTATGGGGGGATTTGTCTGTAAAGACCAGGTCTGTTGAGCTCCTTTGCCCTTCAAGGATGCCATCCATAAGATTCCATTTATGAGGAGCCTGAATAAACTGAATCCAGGGTTTGTTGATCCTCAAGGCTTTCCCACATGCCCCTGGTTTGGTGGCCTTCACCAGGCTCCCAGCGTGGTGTCACTCACAGAACCTGCTGCTCTGTCACCCACCGGAGTTCGGGTCAGTAACGATGAACATTTATTTTGTATTTGATGGAATCATGGAATGGTTTGGGTTGGAAGGGACAACAAAGATGATCTAATTCCAACCCCTACCGCAGGCAGGGACACCTTCCACTATCCCAGGTTGCTCCAAGCCCTGTCCAGCCTGGCCTGGGACACTTCCAGGGATCCAGGGGCAGCCACAGCTTCTCTGGGAAGTCTTTTCCAGGGCCTCCCCACCCTCACAGGGAAGGATTTTTTCCTGATATCTGATCCAAACGTACTCTCATTCATGGTGTCTTCTCCTCTGACTGTGGCCCACCGACCCAAATGATTCTGGGATTCTGTGATTTGACTAAAATTAAAAGGGGTTTTGGTTTTTCTGTGTTGCTTTTGCAATACTCTCTAAACAATCTATTCGAGAGTGAGATTTTCAGGCAAGGAACCTGAAGGGAAGGGACAAATCTGGCCATAACTCACCCCCTTGTGCCCAGGTATTTTAACATCTGGAATGCACTGCTGCCTGTGCTAATGCCTCTGCAATACTGTAACACAGCAGGATGCTTTAATGAGAGTTTCAACCCTAAACCCACAACATCAATGAAATTTATAGTTGTTAACATTATTCAAATGTAGTTTTGGGGGTTTCAGTTCTCATTTTATGTTCATGTAGGTTGAAAAGTCGTTGTGTTGGCTGACCAGAGTCCTCCTTGTACTTGGAATTTCTATAAAAAAATTAAATATTGTTTATTACTCTTGACAGCACTCTCAGTATGCACTACAGGGTGGGGAGGAGGGTATTTGTATAAAAACTTGTGCTAGAACCTCTCTCTTGCTATTTCAGCTGCTTTAATGTTCTTGAATGCCAAAAGTGCCTTGGTCACATTTTGGAAAATACCACAAAAATGTTTGAAAAAAGGAAAAATTTACATTTAATTCAAGTATCATCTTCTATGATCATAGAGATGCCATCTGATATTCTTCCTGATGGGTAAATTTATCTTCAGACATTTCATGTTTCCTTAATCTTGTATCTCTTTGTGGTCTTTGGAATTAATACACAGAGCAAGATAGTTAAAGAGCACAGAAAAAAAAGAACGGAGAATTTCTTGAAGGAAAAATTTCAGGGGGAAAATGTGGTGAGCACTGTGATTAAGCCACTCTGCAGAAAAACGAAATTGTGAAGTCTGCAACTGATTAAGTTGAAAGAAAAGAAGGGAAGTCAATATGTAAAAAAGTGCACGTACAGTTAATCTTTCTGGTAAGGAAAAGCCGAGTTGTTTCTCCCAGAAAAGAAAAAAGCCCCACCAAACTAACAAGCACACACCATTTTCAGAGCTCTGAAATTGGGGCAAGGCAGGCAGGAGGCCGTGTGGAGATTGTTATTATCATTGGCTTCATGTTAATTCCAGCACAATCTCAGGAAGCAGTAAAAATAAATCCGTGTGTCTCTTGCTCTATCAGTCTGGGAATGAACAACTTCCCCGTGTTGTGTCCTTTAAAGAATCTCTTCCTGACCCTTAAGAGTGCAGCCTCAGTCTCTCCATGTAATAAGTTGTTACCTGCTGCCAAGTCTCCAAGAGCTGCATCATCTGTTCTCTAAATTGTATCTCTTTGGTGTAGAAGCCTGTGTTTTGGATTCCTAATTAGCTTCTTTCCTGCTCTGTTTATTTTCCTCCCCTCATGGCAGCACATGATTTTTTTTAAAAATTTTTTTCATTGTTTAAAAACAGATACGTGAATGGAGAAGCAAGAGAAATCAGTGTGTCCCAGCAAAGCCTGTAATCTCTTCCTAACTTTGCATCCAAAGTTAAATTAGATTTTCATGTTGCAAAACCATGGGCTTGGTGTTGTAATCAGGCTGCTCCCAGAAGACACAGCTGAAGCCTCCTGAGCTTTGGGGGATTTTCTCCCTGAGGGGCTGGAGCATGTCCGGAGAAGGGAACAGAGCTGGGAATGGGCTGGGAAACCCATCCTGGGAGGAGCAGCTGAGGGAGCTGGGAAAGGGGCTCAGCCTGGAGCAGAGGAGGCTCAGGGGGGACCTCATTGCTCCCCACAATTCCCTGACAGGAGGGGCAGTGAGGGGGGGTCGGGCTCTGCTGCCGTGTCCCAAGGGAAAGGAGGAGAGGAAATGGCCTCAAATTGCACCAGGGGAGGGGCAGATTGGAGACTGGGAAAGAAAATTTCCCTGGAAGAGTGGTGAGGCCTTGGAATGAGGTGCCCAGGGAGTGGTGGAGTCACTGTCTCTGGGAGTGTTCAGGAGGAGTCTGGATGTGGCCCTTGGGGACAGGGTTTGGGGTGATGCTGCTGCTGCTGGGGTGGCACTGGATGATCCTGAAGGGCTCTTCCCACCTCGATGATTCTGTGATTTAGTGATGAGAAGAGGTGAAATTTCCTGCTAAATGTGGTAGATAGGTGGGCCTGGTGTCAGCACATGATCCACGGTGTCCAAAGGACACAATTATCAAGGTGTGTCTCATGGGAGGCGACTGGCCAAGAGATTTTTTGGCTGTGGGCCTTTGATGACATCTCCTTGACTCAGGAATAATGTGGGAAAACTTTGTGGTGCCTGTTACAGCTCCTGCTGGTTTGTGTGTCCCTGCCCATGGCCCGGGGTGGAACCGGATGATCTTCAAGGTCCCTTCCAACCCAAACCATCCCAGGATTCTGTGATTTGTCCTTAGCAAAGGGTTTTGTGATCCAGACTTTGCTTGGGCCTCTTATAACCTGCAGTTCTGATTATCATGAAAGCGAGTCAGGCCTTTGAAAGATGCTCTGAAATCTCTGGATTTCTTGCATTTTGGTGCTGCCACAGCCCCAGGAGTTGCTGATGTTCCATTTTTCAGTGTGTGGAGCAGCAGGGGTGGATGTTTGCTCATCTTCTCACCAGCACAGACATTGTGTCCATGGGACACTCACAGCTGGTCCTTGCTGCCCATGGACTTCCTCTGTTGTAGAGCTTGAAACACCTCCCAAGCCCATCTGAAATTCAGGGGAAATCACTTTCAATGGTACTTTTTTCTCTGATTTGGGCTGCCCTTAACCCCGACACAAGATTGCTTTTATAGGAATGAACAACATCACGTTTGTGCCCGTGGGAGAAGCAGATTTGTGGGCTAGACATCACTTCTTGGGCTTACCTCACAGGCAACATCTTGAATATGTTTTATCTCTTAAACAACTCTTCCTGAAAACGTGAAATGGAGGAGGATCATGCTACAGTTCAGATCTGTTTAAAAGTGGCTTGAACAAAGTTCTCACAGTAGGGTTTTTTCTTCTTTTCTGTTTTTTTTTTTTTAAGTGTAGCATTGACTCATTTGGTGGTGTTAAAGTGCACTTTCTACTTATCCCCAGAGGAAAGTTAGTATTCTTTTAAGTGAAACTATTTTAAAAGCAGAACACAAACCTAAAATAAGCCAGTGTTCTCTAGAGCTCTCAGAAGGTGTAGATTTATTTACTGTAGTTAAATCATAATTAGTTCTCAGGGGATAGTGTATCTTTTAAACTGCTTTATTGCCACCATATTGGTTTTCTAAATAATCAGAAACTGCTGCTCTTATATTTTGTAGTATGAACAAAAATTCGCTGTAAGTAGAAACAAATGTTTAGAATTGCTGGTTGTCACTTGCTGAAGATGGGGACTCCAAAAAAAGGAGCACTTCAGGAAAAAGTGAAGAAATACAAAACCTGTGTTACCAGCACTTAAACGAGCTATGGCTCTGACTTATTTCAGTCTAAAAGATGTAATAATGTTTTACATTATCATTTTTCAGTTCATCTTTTTTTAATATTCTAATGGATTTGGGTCAGGACTAAATGTTCACTGAAAAAATGGAGGTGTAACGTTAACATAAAATACTACCTGATGTTTAAGCCTTGATTTTCATGAATGTAGCTTAGTGTTGCAGCTGATAAGCATGTGGGGTTTTTGGTTTTTCCCCTAATTGGCAGATTAATGTTCGAGTTGCCTGAGGAGATGGGTTTAATAGCAGTGGCTGTTCGACAAACACAAGGGAAAGGTGAGTAAATTTCCTTATTTTACTAATAAATGTGTATTAAATTCACAAAATAGGACATTTAAAGATGCATTATGAGCATTGTTGATAATATAATCCATGGAATAAGCGTGTCCTCTTCTCCTCCCGCTCGAACTGTGGATTCAGACTCCAAACCCAAATGTTAACAAGAGACCAAAGTAAACATTTTCAGGATGTTTGGTGGCTTTTGCAGAAATGATTTAGTGGTCTCCTGGTTCCTGCCAAGAAAGTTTCACCAGTCACGAAAACTGCCATCACTACACTCAGTGTAACACAAGTCAGAGCTCCAAATTAAAGCTAAAACTGGGTTAACTGGAACAAGACCGGGGCTTGACTTGCTCTGAGACTGAGTCTGCAGGACCTGCCTGAGCAGATAAATGTAAGCAAGTCGTGTTTCTTGCCCAGAAAAATGCTGGCACTTCTTTGAAAGCCACATTTATTCTACTGGAAGAGCAGAGTGTGTGGCCCAAGAAGCTTTTCCGAGCACAAATCCATGAGAAGATGATTGCTTGGCTTTCAGCGCAGGCTGGTTCAGCGTGAGGATGCATTTCTGGATGCACACAGAGCATCTTCACAAATGCTTCTCCACTTGAACAAAGCAAGATCTTTTGAAATGTGTCTGTTAGCAGAGACCAGGAAAATCCTGGAAGCAGGGGGTTTAAGACATGCTGGAATCACAGAATGAAATTACAGAGTGGCCCAAGTGGAAGGTACCTTAAAGATCATTTTGTTCCACCCCCTGCTGCACCTTCCACAAACCCAGGTTGCTCAGAGCCCCATCCAACCTGGCCTTGAACACTTGCAGAGATGGGAATATTAAAAAACTTCCAGGTTTTTTGAAGAAAAAGCTTTGCACTTTAACCCTTTTCCTTTCAAACCTAGTTTGGAAGCTCCATTAAAGGACTTGGCAGATTCTTGGGTGGATACCTTTAAGTCTTTCTCTTTAGTTGTTGTCTACATTCACAAAGTGATCTCTTTTTATAAATATTCTATTCTTGAGTTGAAGTTACCTTTTGTCCTCTCCCTGCCCAGGTCGTGGTGGAAATGTTTGGCTCAGTCCCATGGGCTGTGCCCTGTCCACTCTGCACATCTCCATCCCTCTACATTCCAACCTCGGCCAGAGAATTCCTTTTATCCAACACCTGGTGTCCTTGGCAGTGGTAGAGGCAGTCAGATCAATACCAGGATACGAGGTATGTCCTTCTAATTTATCCCAAAATTCCTGCTTCCATTTTCATTAAATTCAGATTTTAGCTGTGTTTTTTATTTCTAGAATGACTGAATGCATAATGCAGCATTCAGCACCGAGACAGTGGTAAACTTCACCTTGCTAATGTTTGATTATTGATATGCTTGAAGAAATCTCATATCCGTATGTTGAATATTCTTTTACTGAGCTGATCAAGTGAACTGCACTCATTTCACTCGTAATCTTATGGAACTTAAGCCTCAATCCTCAGCAGTAAAGAAAAAGTCCATTTTGCTTGCCCAACAGTGGAGTTAATTTGTTTTGATTTTGAAGGAGAAGAAGGAGGAGGGAAAATGAATAAAACTGACAAATCCCTTTCTGCTTTTTTGTTGGTGCTGTTTCAGTGGTCACTTTATCCCTTTTAAAGGATTTTTCCAACCCTTGTTTAAGGTTGAAAAACTGATTTCTAAAGCAAGAACTTAGGAGAATTGCCCTCGAGAGGGAATCAAGTGTCCTGTCATCAGTATTAAAATGAAGAACCAGTCTTCTTCATCACCTCATATATCTCATTTTTAATGTTACCATTTCCTAATATTTGCTAACTATAAAACTTTGGTATTTTACAGAAGTAGTTAACTAAAGCATATGTTTCCTATATTACAGAAAATCAATGACTTATACACATTTACACATGAACTTTATTATAGTGGCACCCAGTAGCTTTGCTGGAGTTTAGGGTCTGTCAGCCTTTCTATTAAAACCTTCGAACTTCAGTGCTTCATAACCTGACTGTAAAACCAAAACGCTTCAGGCTAAAATTTGCAATATAAAATATTTGGCTGGAGTGGATAATTTGACCACTTTAAAATGAAGGGACAAGAGTTAGTTTTATAAAACACGGGGCTGACTGGGGAAAGGAGCTAATTTATGAATGGAGGTGGTTTTGCTTCTGTGTGCCTGCCCTTGTGTACTGTGGCATTTTTTAATTTTATTCCATTCAAGAGGAAAAAGGTGACTGAAGTACCAAATATTGATGTAAAAAATGTGGATTAGTAATATGTGTACTGTACTGAGCATTGGGAGAGTAAAGAGCTTTCTGTGACCAGGACAGATCTGCTGAGCCTGAGGGGGCATCAGCCCTTGGCAGGGGGGAAAACCAGAGTTAAGGGTCTGGACTCAAATATGTTACAGCAAGAAAATTCAAAACTTTTTCAAAAACTTGGTGCTTAAATTTCCCCTTTAGACTCAAGTACTGCAGGGCTTTTCTTTATGTCCGTATCATGCCAACTGCAGCAGCCACAAACAGTGGGATAATCTACAGAGTCGTGGAATCATGGAATGGTTTGGGTTGGAAGGGACCTTAAAAATCATCCCATTCCACCCCTGCCATGGGCAGGGACACCTTCCACTGTCCCAGGCTGCTCCAAGCCCCAATGTCCAACCTGGCCTTGGGCACTGCCAGGGATCCAGGGGCAGCCACAGCTGCTCTGGGCACCCTGTGCCAGGGCCTGCCCACCCTCCCAGGGAACAATTCCTGCCCAATATCCCATCCAGCCCTGCCCTCTGGCACTGGGAAGCCATTCCCTGGGTCCTGGCACTCCAGCCCTTGCAAATTGTCTCTCTCCAGGTTTCCTGCAGCTCCTTCAGGCCCTGCAAGGCCACACTGAGCTCACCCCAAAGCTTCTCCTGTCCAGGCTGAACAATCCCAGCTCTCGCAGCCTTTCCTCCCAGCAGAGCTGCTCCATCCCTCTGCTCATCCTGGTGCCTCCTCTGGCCTCTCTCCAGCAGCTCCACGTCCTCCCTGTGCTGGG
>VZRS01003724.1:11951-59510 GCA_013398055.1 Ifrita kowaldi | reverse complement strand
TCAGGTGAGACCCCACCTGCAGAGCTGCCCCAGCCCTGGGGCCCAGCACAGGGAGGACGTGGAGCTGCTGGAGAGAGGCCAGAGGAGGCACCAGGATGAGCAGAGGGATGGAGCAGCTCTGCTGGGAGGAAAGGCTGCGAGAGCTGGGATTGTTCAGCCTGGAGAGGAGAAGCTTTGGGGTGAGCTCAGTGTGGCCTTGCAGGGCCTGAAGGAGCTGCAGGAAACCTGGAGAGAGACAATTTGCAAGGGCTGGAGGGCCAGGAGCCAGGGAATGGCTTCCCAGTGCCAGAGGGCAGGGCTGGATGGGATATTGGGCAGGAATTGTTCCCTGGGAGGGTGGGGAGGGGCTTGGATGGAATTCCCAGAGCAGCTGTGGCTGCCCCTGGATCCCTGGCAGTGCCCAAGGCCAGGTTGGACACTGGGGCTTGGAGCAGCCTGGGACAGTGGGAGGTGTCCCTGCCATGGCAGGGGGTGGATGGGATGGGCTTTAAGGTCCTTCCAATCCAAACCATTCCATGATTCTCTACAGACTGTGGAGTGATGAATGAGCCATAAATGTCTCTAAATGTCTGTTTTTGTTTCTTCAGGACATTGACCTGCGAGTTAAGTGGCCAAATGATATTTACTACAGTGATCTGATGAAGCTTGGTGGAGTTCTGGTCAACTCAACACTCATTGAAACAACATTTCATATTCTCATTGGTAAATGTCTATTCTGAAGCTTTTCTGTGCTGCTTTTTTTTCTGAGGGATTTCGTTATCAATGCCTGTGTCAGTAAAAATGGCAACGACGAGAACAGATAATGACAGCAGGCATAAGGAAATAAAGCACAACCTTAACTCCAGAGGAAGCACACAAAGTAAATGTTTTCATTCTTCTTAATAATTCCATATGCTTGACAAGGAAAACACAAATGCAGGCATCTGGATTGGTGTAGTAGAGTTCAAAGGAAGAGCATTACATGGGAGAGGAAGTTGTCCTCCTTGATTTATGCCAAAACCAGTGGAACAGGCTGAAAACTCCATCCTTTTTTTCCAATTTATGTGTTTTTTGTACCATGACAAATAGTTAAACCAAGAACATGCCTTTTAAATCAGAAAAAGAAGAGCTACGTACACAGAGTAATGTCTTAATTTTTTAATTATCGAGATGGTCTTATCATCTCTAATCTGATAATCATCCTGCTATTTGATAAGGAGGTTTTTCTCCTAACCAGCAGCATCCCAGATCTGCATAGAAACCTGCCAGATTCTGGTTCCAAAAGTAATTGTCTCTGCTGTGTCTAAAAAATGGGAAAAAAATTCCTTAGCAAGTCTAAAAGGTTAAAGAAAAAGATGCCAACATTTGGTTGATATTTGAATGTAGCACAGGTGAAGTATCTTGCAAACACGGAGTGGTCATGATGTTGTTTCTGTCAAAGTTCTGTGTTTTTAGAGGTGCAAACAAGCAAAAGAGTTGAAGAAGTCACTTTCTCCTGTGAGACATGCCCAGACATGACATTTTCTGTTCAATTTATATCTTCATTTTGTAAATAATCTGCCTCAACAAAATGGAGATTGCACCGAAATTGAAGAAGTCTCTCTGTGCCCCATCAACCATTTATAGCTTCCATGTTTTCCTACAGCCTGCTTAACACAAGGAAAGCAGAAACAGATCCAGAAGCGTTCATTTTATCAAGTATTTTTTAAGCACTTTACATATTTGGTTTGGACCTTGTGTTTCTTACCCTAAACACCAAAACATTCCAGTTCAAATGGAGGCTTTCTGTATCCATTCTCTGTGATATCCATGGGAGTGCTAGGTCTGAGGTATAAATAAATGTCCATTTCCATCAGTCTGTTTTCACCTGGGAGCTTTTAAAATTGCAACCTCCTTGTTCCATCTGAATCCAAGGATCTTTTCCATCATCCCAGTGATGTGTTTCATTGGGAATACTAGAAGGGACTCACACCAAGTTTTTGTTTGAGCAGGAGTGATGGGATTCAGCTTCCCCAGCAGGAAAGGTGTGCCAGATCCATCATCCCTTTTCTACAGCCATGCAGGATCCTTACCTAGACAGAATCCCAGGATCCCTGAGGCTGGGAAAGCCCCCCCAGCCCATGGAATCCAAGCTGTGCCCGATGCCCACCTTGTCCCCAGCCCAGAGCACTGAGTGCCACCTCCTGTCACTGAATTCACTCTTTCCATGGCATTCCTGGAAAATCTCCCATACATGAGGATAATGATGAAAATCAAAGATCATCTCTGTGGCTTCACTGCTCCAAGAAGGACCCCAGGAGAGTAAGATCAAAGACAAATGTGCTTTTTCACTGCTCAAGGCCTCGCAGGTGACACGCTCCGTGCTGAGACTTTTAAACACGGTTTAAAAAAAACGCAACCCAAGAACCTTTTTTTTTTCAATCTGAAATTTAAAATTGAAGAACTTTACAGTGTTGGGACTTCTGGAAGAGGAGTTCTGAGAAGAGCATACACCATTAATGTGAGGGCCAGACTCGGAACAGGCGGAGGAGCCAAGCACCAGTGGAATGCAGGGGACAGCCAGCGAGCGTGACCTGCGAACGCTCCTCTGCCTCTGCTCAGGCACGTCCAGATCCCCATGGATCCACCACTGGAACATCCATCAGCCACATCAGCACTGCAGGGGCGCTGCTGCATGCTCAGTTCTCCCATGAACACTGCAGAGATGCCCCCAGAGCCCCAAGCACCTCGTGTTTCTCAAATTCCCTGGCTGCCTTTTCCTCACCGTGTTCATTCCCAGGTTTTGTGCCTCAGCAGAGCTCCTGGTCTCAGGGCATGTGTTGTGTCCCCGTTTTTGGATTGTTGAGCAGTGATCCTGAGGCTGCTGATGGGCCCCAAGGCCCTGTGACCCCCGCCAGGACCAGTCACAGCTTAATGGCCAGGGTGTCTCTCTTCCCTCGTGCTGTACTGGAGTGCAAACGGCTGGGTTGGGATTTGCTGGCACAGCTCATTGGATTTTCCAGTTCATTTTCCTTTATCTCTTTCCAGTAACCCATTTCAGCTCATTTCCACAGGACTGGTGTGCTGGGATCGCTGGGCCTTGTTTGTGTGCACTCTCTGACTTGTTAAAAATCAAAAACTCCTTTTCATTGAAGAGATCCTTCTCCTCGGAGTTAATGCAAATTACCTCCATATATGAATTATTAATAGCAAGTTTACAAAACAAGGCACTGCACCTCCTTGCAGATGGAACTGCATCGTGTCCAAACCTGATTGACAGACAGGGGTTTTTATCCCACATGTCTGAGGAAAGAAAAAAAAACCCCAAATTATTAGGAGAAAAAAATAAACAGGTAATACAATATATTTCTTTACATCCCTCGAAGCCTGTTCCAGCAGGCTGCAGAAAAGGCCCCAGGAGCCATATTTAAACGAGGGAGGCATTCTGCCAACATGATTCCAGCTGGAGAAATCTCAGTGAGAGGCTTGAGGCTTCTAAAGGATATGCTGTGGTGAGATAGATTAGGCAAACTGGAGTCTCACAAAGTTCCAGTCAAATCTTCTGGGCTTTGCAGAGCAAGCCAAACAAGGCTTATCAGCTGAGGGAAAAGGCTGGGTTTTTGGAAAGGGCACTCAGTTCTCTGCCATAAACAGAAAGGTCTCTGAGCTAAATGTTAGGCTGGAAGATAAAACTCCATCTTAGAGTAGGATCAGTTGTTCTCTGAGTGGGCTGAGGACACGCCGGCTTCCAGGGAGTGAAAGAATGTCTCACTTGGATGGTTTTGGAACCAAGGTGCAGGTTATCCTCTTCCCAACCCTCCCTGGTGGGGTGGGGTGTGATTGAAAGGCTGTCCTGGATTTGCTTCTGTAAATCTGAGGAGGCATTTTGAGGGCAAGGAGCAAAATCTGAACTGAGAACTGTAATTACAGGAGTAAGAAGGTTGAAAGGTGTAAGAGACTGAATTGAAGCAGCTCTGGAAGCCGTCCTGAGGGGTGATTGCATGGAGCAGGTGAATGAAATGCTGGCTGTGGTGGTAACAAAGAGTTTGTCTCTTTGATCGTGTCCTTCTCTTTGTCTTCTCCAGGCTTTGGGTTTAATGTGAATAACAGCAACCCCACCATCTGCATCAATGATCTCATAGCAAAGTTTAACAAGGAAGAGGGGACAGAGCTGCAGCCTCTGAGTGCAGACTGTCTCATTGCAAGGACTGTGACTGTGCTGGAGAGGCTCATAGAGGTTTTTCAGGAGAAGGGGCCCAATGGAGTTCTTCCCCAGTACTACAAGTACTGGATACACAGGTAAGAATTATGTTCTTCCCAAACTTTCTTTTAATAAAATTGGTAGAAGAGCTCATGGATATTTTATCTTGTTTTCCACTAAATTCCCTTTAACACGAGTTAATAATTGAAATACACTCCCAAGCAGGATGCACATTTTAGAGGGAGAATTAAAGTAGCACATCCCAAAATCAGTGGACTAGCATGAGTTAAAGAAAGCTTCCAGGTATTTTACATCTGTCACCTCCAAACAGAGGGAATTGTGAATGATTTGGTTTGAGATGGATGAAGCTGCTGTACTTTTAGGGGGAAAAAAAAAAAGACTGTTTGGATTAACTCCAACTCCATTCGTTCCACAAAAGGAAATTAAAGCAGGTAGAGACTGCTGCTGAAAGTCATTCTGTGTAAAGAACCAGTGAGGTGGGGAATCAAATATTCTGTTAGAGGGTGAAGCCTTTCCCGTGAGGGTGGCGAGGCCCTGGCCCAGAGCAGCTGTGGCTGCCCCTGGATCCCTGGCAGTGCCCAAGGCCAGGTTGGACATTGGGGCTTGGAGCAGCCTGGGACAGTGGAAGGCGTCGGGGTTGGAATGGGAGGATCTTTAAGTTCCTTCCAACCCAAACCAGGCTGGGATTCATTCAATGATTGTGATGAGTCCTCTGAGGTGTTCTGAGCTGTTTGGTGCCCACGCACGCGTTGCTGACGGAGCTCTCTGGTTGCAGCGGGAAGCAGGTGCGTCTCCGCGACGAGGAGGGCCCGCTCGCCTGGATCGTTGGGATCGATGACTATGGATACCTCCAGGTGCACGAGGAGGGCAAGGGCGTCGCGTCCGTGCACCCAGATGGCAACTCCTTTGACATGCTGAGGAACCTCATTGTCCCCAAGCACTGACAGCCCTCAGGGAACTCTTTAGCACTGGGCACCGTCACCTGAACCTGTGCAAGGTGGGAAGGGTCACTGGAAGTTTGGTTTTTTTGCTTCTGCATTTCTGCTGTCTCAGTGTTTGCCATGGGTAGCTTCAGCAGTTGAAAAGAGGTTGTGGTCTCATAGCTGAAAGCCTTTATTCTTTTTGTTAACTTTAAAACACAGCTATGCTTGCATTCTTTGTAAGGATCTGTTCTTGGAGAGGAGTCTGCCTGCAAAGGAATATTTGCAGTGAACAGAACCTTCTCTTCATTTACACCCTGTGAATGGAGAGACGGAAGTGGCTAAATATTTCCTTTTTTTGTTTGTTTCCGTGTTTTAATGGTACTTTAGCACAGTGCAGGACAATATTTACTTTTTTACTTTGTTTCTTTTAACTAAATTCTGTTTCTTGTGTTGTCTGCACTAAAACCAGCTGGAGCATCACATCTTCCTGAATTGCTGGGATCACCACTGTGCTTAACTCCAGGTCTAAGTGAAGATCCTTGCTTGATTTGGTTCTTCTCTGTGTAGACCTCTACAATAATTTACCAACCTGTGCTTTGATCTCAGATCTGCAGCTCTTAATGGCTGCCTTGAGTTTTTGGGAGAGTATTCCATCAGCACTTAGGAGCTGTGCTTGGTTATCCAAGTGACTTGCACTCTGCTCTCCTTAGCCAATTGGATCTGAGTAAATCATCTCACCTGTCCTTTAAATCATGGTTTTCCACGAGGTTTCAGCCCCTGGAAGAAAAGCCCACTGGAGCAGTGTCACACCCAGGTTATTGCAGAATGCCATTATCAGGGGAGGGAACCTCTAATTAATTTAGAATTTAGTGGTAATTCTGTTACGATCTCAATGAAGTTAAGTGAATAAATAAAGGGAATAAATGAAATTCCCTGCTGCAAACAGGTACTCCAGTGAAAAAGAGAAATCACACCATTCCCCCGTGTCCAAATTCTCTTCCGTAGCTCCGTTGTCACCCCCTTTCCCAAGCCACTGCCTGCTTTTGCTGCTAAGCACTAAAAGCAAGAGCTTTAACACCTGCTGACCTGACAGCAGCTCATTTTGGGGCTGCCTGCACATTTCCAGGTGGGGGGAACAGCCTGGGAATTCTCCCAGAGCAGCCATGTGGGAGCTCCGGTGCCTCGGCAGGGTTTTCTCCTGAGGAGATTTGGCCACCACAGCTCCCCAGACAATTCTGTGCTAAACAGGTTTGTCCCAGGTGTGATGTGGCCACCTTCATTTGCTTTTTTCAGCCAGATTGGTTTCCAAAGAGGAAACTACTGTCTGCCAGCCAGAAATGGGGTTTTTAGGTTAAAGTTCACCTCATAAACAATCCAAACATTTTAGGTTGTTTCAGCTACAAAGCCCAGAAGTCTTAAAAGAAGGAAACTTGTCTGTAACGGCAATTTTGACCAATCCTCACTTATTAGGGTTTAGGTGGTTTGGCAGCAAGAATAGAAATCAAGTTGTCCCTGTTACATTTAGGGTTTTATGCTCCATCTCACAGATTTGTCCTGATTGTCCATACCCTGCTGGGTTTTTTTTCCTCCTATGATCCAAATCACGTGAGGCTGCACACCAGCATCTCCTAGAACTGCACAGCCAGCTGTTAATTGCCATAATTAAATTTATACACCAAGTTTGGCTTTTTCACACCAGATGCTTTCAAAACTGCTTTGGGCTGAGAACATTTGGCAGCTACCTTTGATTTCAGAATTCAATATTGCTGCATGTTGTAATCAGCTGAAACTCCAGTCTGGCTTAATAAAGCTTCAATAAAATGAAGAACCCATAGATTTATATATAGATCCATAAAAAATGGGTGTGCACGTGCACACTCACATCTTCCTGGGGCATCCTCACTTATTTTCTGCCTTTTCCTTCACGAGCTTTTCCTTCACCTGTGCTGCTGCAGGACAGCTGAGGAAAGCAGAGCTCTGGTGCTGCTTTTCCAACCACAGAGTTCTACAAAACTTCACCTTAACCCAGAATTTGTAGCTAAAAGTGTCTCAGCTTTAGGATTTGCCTGGAGGGGTTGAACAACAAGTCCCTCAGGCTGGGACTTGAGTGGCTTCCTTAAAACACGTTCTCCCTTCACCAGGGACAAAAAAAGATGGGGAAAAGGATAAAACACGGGAATTTCGGAAGGGCAGAAGGGACTTGTGAAGCTTCAGTAGCTGAGCAACAGCAGAGGGATTTTTTAATAGCAAAATGCTGCAGCATTTCCTGGTTGCTGTTGTTTAGGATTCCTTTGTAGCTGCCTTAATGATGAGCTGGTTCTGTTCTCACCTGGAGCTGTCAGGTTATTCCCAACATTTTTGCATTGGGAAGAAACTTAGCTTGGAATTTCCTTCCCATGAGGGAGAGCTCCCCAAACCTGGATGTGCCAGAGCACACGGGGTGCTGTGGGAACCACTTTGCCTTTTCAGTGGCCTCTTCTGCTGCCTCTGACTTCCAGCCTGGGTTTGGAGGAAGGGTTTGTTGCTTTCCCTTCGGAAGAACCAAAGACAAGGAGACTTCCCATGGGAAAAGGAGCAGCTGGATAAAATCCCTGTGGATGAGTCCTTGGAGAAGCCCCTGACCTCTGTCAGGTGGATGGGAAGCACAGGAGTCTGAACCTTCCTCTGCCAAACTCGGCGCGCCCTCAAAGCCACAACATTTTTGCAGGAAAATCCTTGTTTTTCTTGTTCTTTATGTGTGACAGACAAATGTGGTGTGGGGTGTCCCTGGATGTGGGGATGGAGAGATCCAGACAACTCCAGGCCCGGGAATAATGCACTGAAAATGTTTCATTTCGTTCAGCTGTCTGGATTAGTAAAACACCTCTTCCATTGTGAGGCTGAGGTCATATCTTAAACTATTTTCTTGATGAAGTGCTTTCAAAAAACCCATTTATTACACTGTCCATATTTCTGTGACTTCATTTTTTTCCTGCTGGCCTCTGCTAGAGCATTTCTCATGGTGAAAACATTTGTGGGGGTTGTTTATTGATAGGAAAACCTCGGGGTGTGTTGGCACCAGTGTGCGTTCAGGGTGGGTCGTGCCCAGTCAGCAACAAAGCTGCTTCCAAAGATTTGAAAAAGTAATAATGGACTTCACATTTCAGAGCTCAGGCAGCACATCTCACTTCTAGTAAAGGTTTTATAAGACTTCAGAGGTTTGGGTTGGTTTGTTTTTTTTTTAAATATATCCAACAAATCAAGGGCTATTACCTGGAAATAATATTAAAGCATTTAATTCTTTCTGCTGCTGCTTCACTGTACAAAATTTCATTTCTTCGCTTTCTCTGATTCAGCTGCATCAGCAGCCTAAAAAAAAAATCACTTTTTGCAACTCCTTTGGAGCTCTCTCTAATCAAAATATCTGTCATGGGTAAGATTTGTGCTGCTTCCTGGGGGTAACTTGGTTTGATAAGAGCATTTGCATCTCTAAGTGGTGCTGGGGATGCACTGCCTTGGTGAGACACCAAAGAAATTAAATCTGGGCCCAGGAAAGAGCAGAGGTCAAAAAATGATGGAGAAAAGAGAACTGCAGGGAAGAATTGTCAAGGATTGAGTATCTCATTAGTGATTCTGTGTTATTTGCATCCTCCAAGTGTGTTCATTTAAAAGGCAACGTGGCAAAGATACAATAAATTGAGAAAAAAAATCTGTGTTTTATAGGACATTAATTGCCAATTATAGAACACGGCGCAGCTGAAATAAATGTTCAAATCTGCACCACTGTCCTTTGTGAAATGCTTTGTTTTGTAGTTAAAAAAAGAGAAATTCAACTGAGTTTTCCTTTGGCTACAGGATTTTATTACCATTTTAACCATTTTGTTTTACATAATAAATAAGCAAAAATGCTTTACATTTCCAGGGAATACATATATAATTCTGAGCATGAATAGGTTGGTTGGGTTGCGTGCTTCTTCACCTATGCTTGCCAAAGAGCTTTAATCTGCATCATATAAAAAAAAAAGAAAACAAAACAAAACAAAACAAAAAAACCAAACAAAAAGCAAAATCTAACGTTCAGGAAAAAAATGGAATAATCACATTTCCTCTGTGGCGTTTTTGAAGTGCAATTGAAATGCTGAAAAAAAAAGAAATTTATACCCTGTTTTGAGATTTCTGGAGAAGTTCTGGCAGATTTCCCATTCATTTGCACTTCCAGGGATGAATTCCCCAATTTTGCACCCATTTGCACCATAACCTTTTTCAAACCACAGGGTACATCCATTAAAAGGATGAAAACTTGGAGACATCAATCTGGGATTCACTTTTCCATCTTTACCTTGGTCTCATGGAAGATTCCCTGACTGGCCAGGGAGTTGGAATGAGATCTATAAAGTCCCTCCCAACCCATATTTTCCATGATTTTGGTAAAATATTCCCTCTCTCACTCTCCTTGTCCCATTTTCCATGATTTTCTTGCCAGGTCTGAACTCCCGTGAGAGTTAAAATCCTGTGGAATCTCATGACAAAGATGTGGCTCAAATGCTAAAGAGAAATTAGGTTATTTTTCATAATATATTTCAATTCACACTCCCCTTCAGTGCCATAGTTTTTTTTTTCATTATTAAAACCATTTTTCCTTATTAAAACCATTTTTCCTTATTAAACCACTGCCCCTGTGATGTCAGTGCCCTGCTCTGCTCTGTGATTGTGCTGAGAACATCTGTCATTTAACTGACCAAAAAATCCTGGTTTTCTCCCAATATAATTTATTCCCAGATGGGAACACGGAATTCCTGTTTAAATTTTGAAGTGGCAGGAAAAAAAATCTTTCACACATTTGCTTTTGCCATCTTTTCTGAAACTCCTCCTGTATTATCAGGCGTGAATTTGTAATTGGTTCATTATTGCCTCACAGGGAAATTTCCTGTGCCTGGGCATCACCTCCCCTGAAACACCTGGGGGAGAATGATGGAACACCTCCTCTGCTCAGGCTCCTGGAATAAAGCCTGGAAGTGGGAATAACAAGGTGGAAAGTGCCGTGCTGAAAAATATCAGTGGTGTTTTTTTCAACCAGAGCCTAATTTTTGTGTTTCCATGGTGAGTGGGACTTCCAGGAACACCAAAATGCAGCAGTGCCACTAATGAGGGACAAAGTGCAGCAGGAGGGGTTGGGCATCAGGTTTCTTTTTAATGATGCCAGCGATGCCAGTGGCTCCTTTGTAGGGCATGGGTTTCATTTAATTGATCACAATTAACCCAGGAGTCTTTGCATAATTATCTTTTCGGGAGTTGGGGTCGTTTGTGAGGAACAGGGGCTTGGGAGGGCTCTGAACATGGGAAAGCAACTGGTGTCTCCTGGCTGTGATTGATGGGGTCAGGATGATGATAATCCACATTTACAGCTCTTCTGGAGGCTTGTCAGCCTCTCCAGCATTAAATAAACCGAGGTTACAGAAGGAGTGACTCTGCTGGATTGGTTCTGTTTTGGGGTTTTTCTGTTCTATTTAGCACAAAATGTGTTTTTCCTGCAATTGGAGAAGTCGGACAACTGAGAGTGTTCAAGCTCACTTGGGAGTGAATGTCAACTTGACAATAAAACCTTCTCTGTTAACCTTTAATAGGAAGCAATGAAAATGCTGAGAATTGTTTTAAAACGTTGCCCTTTAAAGTATATTTTGTGTACTCGTAGCAGTAAAAATTCATACACAGGAGGAAATAACTTTATTATTGTATTCTAATGGCAAGTTCCCATTTCAGGGGGTTGGAACTGGATGAGCTTTAAGGTGCCTCCCAACCCAAACCGTTCTGGGGTGAATTATTGCTGCGTAGAAAAGAGGGGGAATTTTTAGGACTGAGTATTGCATTATGATTTTTCTGACAAGGTGCAATCCATGAGCAAGTGGTTTTTCCATATTACACAAGCCAGGTAGGAATTTTCTTCAAAGAATCATGGAATGCTTTGGGTTGGAAGGGACTTCAGAGATCATCCAGTTCCAACCCCTGCCATGGGCAGGGAACCTTCCACCATCCCAGGGTGCTCAAGGTTTCTTCAGTGAAGGTCTCTTTAGAGTCTGATGAAAGAGTTTGAAAAATCCTGAATTAGGCTTGGATTGGGGTAAGAAAGGAGCTGAGTGGGATCTACAGCAACTTTTATTGTTTAGGGAGTCTTTTGTTGTTTTTCATCCACTCACAACGTTTGGGGAAGTGGCTGAAAACCACCGTGGGCTGAGTGTTGCCAATTAAACTCACACAGATCCATCCTCTGCAAAGAATTAAAAATAAAGGGGTGGAAATTTATTCCTGGCTGGCTGGGCCAAATGTGAGTGTTCCAAATGTGCTGTTTGGGATTTGTGAAGTGCTCGAATCAGGGAATTCCAGCCCTACCTTTGTGCTGACAACAGGATTTATGCTGGAGGAAGTTCTGTGTGTTAAGAGCTGGACCTTTCAAAGCTCACAGTTCTACTGGTAAGTTCAAAATAAGGCATAAATGTCCATTATTCTCTTGGCTATAAAGAAAACATTTCTGGTGCTGTTATTAAGATGTATTTGTGACTAGCCATGTTGAAAATCTGCACAGCCTTCCCCCAGAATACTCAGGGAAACACAGGATTTAGGAGTTTCCTTTTCTTATTTGTGGGGAATTAGTTCCTGCTCCATAATTTGTCCCAATTTGCCATGACAAGAGCTGTAACCCTGTTATACCTATCTTTGTACCTATTAATTTGTCATATTGTCCCTTGTCAAGATAAATGGTGGTGGCAACAATCTCCCAACACTGAAATCTATGTTCAATAAATCAAATTTAGGCTTGATTTATTTAGTTTTAAAACTTTTTGGTAATTAATAAATAAGCTTTTTTTTCCTGTTTGGGAAGTGCAGCTGTGTTGTGGTTGCTCAAAATCACCACTCTCTCAACAAAGTCCATTTGTCAGGGGGTAGGGTGGAGAATTGATGCGAGGTTTCACACAGTTTGTCAAAAAAACCCTAAACTAGAATGCGTATTTTATGATAATGATTTAAAAAAAAAAAAATCTTGAGTTTATTTAAAGGAGGGGTTAAGGAAAAAAAAAAAAGTTCTTCATATAAACCTCTGCATATAACACCTCTCACTTCCTCGTGTGGCACACTATAGAATAACAAAAATAAGATCTGGAACTTGGCTTCTCCCTGGCACCAGAGCTCTCTCTGGGACGCCGAAGCACGGCAGGGGATGGAGGGGATTTTCCTGGCCACTGCGACACATGGCCGGCCAGGAACTCACCAGTTTGTCCCTCAGTGCCCTCCAGCTTTGCTCAGTAAATGTCACCTTGTTTCCTCATGCTTTTGGTTGGGTTTTTCTTTTTTTTGCAAATCATTACAGTTTGGCTTCTTATTTCTACACAGAACCCTCCTGCGCTGCCGTCACCTGCCGTTGGCAATAATTACAGAGGTCCCAATATAATGGGGTAGTGCAGATTCCTTGTGGGTTTCTGGAGAAGACGCTGAGGAGGGGCTTTGGTTTTTGTAAAGAAACGAGTTGACTTCCTCGGAATTGTAGCCGTAGTTTTCTCCCACGTGTCCCGTGGCCGGGCAGGAGGAGGTTTGGAAAGCTCCGTGTTTGGCCAGCACGTGGTGGTAGTTGAGGAGCACGAAGGGGACTTGCCCCGAGGGCCTCACATCCATCAGCCGCTCGCTTTCGGCCTCGTGGTCGAGCTTCACGCTCATCCTCTCGCTGCTGTCCAGTTCCTCCAGGCTCGCTGGGTGGTGGCTGATGTGCCCAAATTTGGGGTCTTTCACACAAATCCTCCTGCTCTGCTCGTAGACCGAGGGCACGGGCAGCAGGTGGCTCAGCTGTCCCATGGCTTTGGCTTGGCAGCACTCGGATTTGGGCAGCAAGGAGCTGGGGAAGGAGCCCTCGCTGATGCTCGTTTTTTCTTGCAGGTCTCTGTTAAAAGCCAGCTTGTTTTCCTCTTTGATGAGGTGGGGAGGGGGCTGGAGCCTGGCCTCTGTCTTGTTGTGTTTCATGATGCCAGAGTCGTAAAGCTCCTCCTTGTACCTGCCCGGCACGGGCGCGGTGCAGCTGGGGAAGGCCTCGGGCAGAGCGTCCTGGCTGTACCTCCTGTTGGATAATGGGACTGGCAGGGAAGAGAAAATGAGTTAATTACTGACAACGAGCCTTCAGACGTAATTATACGTCACTGACATTATTATCATCCTTAAATGAGGGGAACTAAACCAAAGAAATATTAGGAAATATGATGTGAAATCAAAAATCTTCCCTTTAAGTAAGCTCTTTTCAGAGATTTATCGAAGGATTTACTAAAAGCTGGGTAACGTTGGTACCTATCAATGATTCCACGGTTAAAATAGTGGAATTGTTTTAATCATATAATAATAAACAGAATAAACAGTGGGAGTAAAAACAAACTGAATAATCACTGTGGGGGTGCATTGGACACTTGTCCTTTGAAAGAAGAACATCCAACTCATAGGCTGGACTCAAAGGTCTCAAAGTGATCTCAAAGGTCTTTTCATTTTACAGAATTCTGTTGATTCTGTAATTCATGGTATGTATTTGGGGTGTATTTAATATGTAAATTAGGTTTTAGGAGGTGACATGTTATCTAATTAATGAAATCTCTTTGTGATACCCAGAGTGAGTCACATTAAAGACTTTGCTCTTTCTCTTTGAAAAACTGACATCAGGTATTAAAAACATCTCTTGAAAAGCAACATAAACACCTCTTCAGTAATGCTGTATCTCTGTTTTTAAGATATTAGCATGTAATAAAGACAGATAAAAATATAAGTTACAACATGCACCGAGACTTTGAATGGGGGAGAAAAAATTGGCCATTCTCAGAGAATCAGAAGAGAATCACACTAATTTCTCATTAGTCTGAGCCTAGGATATCTATTCAGGCTTTTCCTCTAAAATATATTGGGCAGTCTCAGTTTTCTCCCCAGTTTCTGCTTGGCAGCTGAGCTCTTGAAGCGATTTGAGTTGTTTTGATCATCTTCTGCTTGGCTTACGAAGCTTTTCCTTTCTCCTACTCTCCTATCTGCAAGTGGGGAGAGAAAAGGCTCCTGCTTTTCTCCTGTACCATATGAGTAATCATTTTTTTGCACTCTCCTATGTACAGTTTGTGAGTTCAACAGCTCCTCCAAGGCACATCTGAAAGTTTTATGTTAAAGCAGAAATGGCACACTGAGCAAATTTCTCAAGTTAGACCCAAACTCTTGTTTTGTGTGAGGTTCACTGGAAGCCCTGGCCACTCAAGTGCCTTTCTTTAAATGGATTTTCTGTTTTTCTAACGATTTTATTCAACATCTTAAAAGTTTTGGAGCTCCCCTCTATTGGTGGCTGAGGTAACTGTGCCCGTTAATAATTAAATATTCCCTGTGCTGTAATAGACTGGCAAAGCCTTCATGGATAACAGAGGAAGCAGAAATAGCTCAATTGTTACCTTTTTTTTTGTATTTATATATGCAGAGCTCCATTAATTTCAGAGGGAGTTGCACCACGTAATTAACACCAGAATTTAAACAGGAATCTGGTTCCAATTTCTTCTTCACCCTCGTAGAAACAATAACCTTTCAAGTTATTCTTTTCCATTTCTATGTATGTATTCTGTCCCAAGAAGTAGAAGCTGAAGGAAGCTGAGTTCTCATCAGCTGTTGAAAAATGGCCCTTTCAGATCCCAAATCCAACCAGGGTTCAGCCACGTGCTTGAGAATAGCTTGGAAATGTTACTGGTGTAGTTCCCTGCTCTGATTTTAACTCCACATTTGGCTTTTTTACTGTGAGATAAATACAGATGCTGAGAGCTACTGAAATACAAAGAATATTGATCAGGCGTTTAATGATCCAGGTTTAATGATCAGGTGTTCTGGGTTTAAGGTGTCCACAGGAGGGATGGGTTTGTCCTCCTGCAGTGTAGAGTATTTTCACTTTATGGCTCTTCTCTAATCCCTGAACAAAATATTGTCCTTTTCCATTTTTAGAGCCCAAGAGAACCTGGAGGAAGCTGAGGCTTCACAGCCACCACTTGGCATCTACCGTGTCACCTTTCATTTTGTAATCTCAAATCCTGCTGGGCTGAGATTAGGTTGTAAATCACAGAATCACAGAGTGGTTGGGATGGAAGGGACCTTAAAGCTCATCCCATTCCACCCCTGCCATGGCAGGGACACCTTCCACTGTCCCAGGCTGCTCCAAGCCCCATCCAGCCTGGCTTTGGACACTTCAGGGATCCAGGGGCAGCCACAATTTCACCTGTGCCAGGGCATCCCCACCCTGTGGGTAAAATATTCCCTCCCAGTCTCTAATCTGACCCTGCCCTCTGTCAGTTTAAAACCCTCTTCCCTTGTGCTGTCACTCTCTACCCCTATAAAAAGTCCCTCTCCCTCGTGTTTATCCTCTGTGCCAAACAAGGCAAAGATAGAAGAGGGCTGAATCCAACCCCTGCCCATGAAAAGAGATATTTTAGATTATCTCAGCCTCTGTGCTGTGTCCTGGTCTGAACCCTAATTTCAAATCAGCCAAGGCATGGGCTGATTGTTCTCCGTTGTTCTCCCTCCAGGAACAAAGGTGAGACAAAATCATCTCCCAGATCTCTTTGTCTCCAGTGGAATCCCCTTTGCAAAATGTCATTTATTTCTTCCAGCAGGCACTGGCTAAATCTGGGGAGTTTTTTCACAGATTTTCTCCGTCTTTTTCCTCATTTCCTGAGTTTTGCATGATGAGTGCCACAAAGCTTCACACAGGTGGTTCAGAAGGGCCAACAGCACCAAGGGACAAGTGGGTCCTGTGGTGCCCACAGCAGCAGTTTCTCCGTTCCAGGGTACAAAGGAAACTTCCCTGACCAAGAATACAGTTGCCTTCACTGAAATATTTTTTTTTTTGATGACTAGGCCAGCTGGGAAAAAGTGGAAGAAGCTTCAAAACCAGATCCTGAAGCAGAAACATCTGATTTGCAGGCAGTTGTATCTGCTACGTGCTTCTTCAGAGCTTTGATGGCTTGGCACCATCATCCTCCAATCTCTGATCTCTCCAAAAGGAGCTATTTTCCATGGAGAAAAATGTCTTTGGCCCACGGCATTTTTGGCAGATGCTGCCGGGGATGTGATGTGGAATGGCCCTCGCATCCAACCCGGCTGCCAGATGTCAGGTTTGGCATTGCCTTTGGATCGAAGATGATGATGCTAAGCAGATCCTCCCTGCTTTGAAGCTCCCTGGCTGTCAGTTCTCCAGTGAGCCACTGGAAAAAAGCAGCAGTTGACAACCTAAGGGAGATCAGATGCGATTCCCAGCGAAAAAAACGTCGCTTCCAAAGGTGCAGAATTCAGCAAAAGTGCAACAGCGCTGACTCCGCTTGAGGAGGAAACGAGGCTGCAAAAATTGGATGTGAATCCTGTCTGTAGGGGATGCTCTGCTTTCCTTTCCCCTTTTGCCATCATCTCTGACCAGCCCTGAGGTTGGCCATGTTTTTTTTTCCTCCTAAATAATGCAACTCAAAGTGCTTCTGCAGAGAATTGATTGTAGCAAGCCAGCTTTCATCAAATGCCCAATAAAGATCCATAATAAATATCCATGAAAATGCATCCAGCCGCCCAAAGGAGAACCCACAGATCCCAACCCCAGCAGCAAAACCCTCAGCAGAAGCAGAACCAGAAATAAGAACTGCTGGTACTGCAGCTCTGTTTTCCTCCTGAAGAGGAAATGGTGACATGGAAAGAGATTGAAAAATAGCAGCAGCTTCTTGCAGGTTTTTTATTGGGATTTTTAATTTTTTACCCTATTCCTGAACACTTACTGAGGATATGCAGGATTTATTTCAGGTTTTATCCTTATCCTCAAAAGATGTAGGGTTGGGTTTTTTTTTTTTTCTTTTTTCTTTTTTTCCCCTCCCCCAGCATCTTTAGAAAGGACAAAACCATTTCCTATTTTTGGTCTAAAACTCCTCCTTTTTGCCCACAGCCCACAGCAGCAACCAAAGGAAGCAGCAAATTAGAGGAGCCTGAGCTGAGGAAAAGCATTGAACCTGCTCTAGGCTGTGGGAAGAGCTCCACTCTTGCTCATTTTCAACTTAAACACAGAAAAGTGAATTAAAATGCCTCGGTGAGGTGAGGTCCATCATAGGTGAAGTCAAACCATCCTGAGAAGGACAAAACCCCAGGCAGAAATGACTTGCTACTCTGTGGGAAATTTGGTATCTGATACAGGATTGATTGATTGATTGATTGATATCTGATCCAAATATTTTGATATCTGAGCAAATCTGAAATTTGGTATCTGATACCATCTTCTGTCTGATGGAGCAAGCTCACCTTTGAATTTCTTTATATTTTAATATCTTTATCTTTTAATATTCCCTTGGGATCTTGGATATCCATGCCCAAAGTGAATAAATGATTGTGGTACCCAAGAGCCTACCTTGAGACCACTTAATTTTTAAATATTGAATTTCCACTACTGAATTTCCAAGAGAGGAGGGTTTCTGTCTGACTTCAGTCCTCATCAGTGATTTTTAATTAATAAAAATGGTGTGTGCAGAGAGATGTGGATGAGATCCAAGGATTGGCTCTGGATTGGAAAGGGATAAACAGGAGTGCTGCTTCAAGGAGTTTAATGAAGGGTTTCCTGGGAGTTCTGTAGCAGCTGGTCTGAATTCTGCACTTGTTGATGTTCTCTGACACTTTCAGGTACACTTTAAATCACAAAAACACCTATATTTAATATGAATAAACTAGGATGTGGTGGGGTTTAATAATTTTTTTGCATATTTTTGGAACAGGTTTTTGTAGAAACCTCACAGTTTCTGAAAGTAAAGCGGGGAAGAGGAGGGAAATCCAGGCCAACCAAGGCTTGCTTTGCTAAAATCAGCAGCAACCTGAAATTTCAGCAGAACTTTCGAGGCTCATTCATAAGAGCAGTTAAATTCAGGTTTGTGTTTGACTTGCAGAGGAAGCTGGATCAGGGGAGTAATTAATGCTATTAATTGAGTTAAAGATATGCTTGACACCCTCCCAAAGTAGCCTGAATTGCCAGAGTCTGGTTTGTCCAAACAGTTTTGTTTCTTTAGCTGATTAACCTTGTTCCTTGCCCATCACAACTTGATTCAGGTTTCATTTTCGAGTTGGGGCAGCTGTGAGACCAGGAGTGTTTATAATGAGAGCTCAATCTCTGCCAAAACCACTGTAATAAACCCTGTTCTGGTTGAATACAGGGGAAATAAATGGGTTGGACAAGATGATCTCCAGAAGTCCCTTCCAACCCTAATTATTCCATGATTCTGTGATTAGAGGGTATTTTGAGCATCTTTACATCTGGTTATTTTATGATTTTTTCAAGGTTATTTCTTACAGGTTTCCACTTCAGAGAAGTCAATGCCTTCCTTCAAAGTATTTCTATCCCTGACATCTGTACAGGGAAATAATGCAGGTGATGGGAGACATTTTCAAATCCAGAATTATCACCAAGTGAAACAGAATTATTACTCTGTAAGGTAAAGACATTCGGAGTGGCTTTGTGCTGAGAAAGGACAGCCTTCAATTCTTCTGGAAATAGATGGTGTTTATTTTAATTTCTGTATTAAAATTATCAAAAATTAGTCTGGAGCTGAACGTTCTGTTTCAACCTGACTTCAGCCATGACTTACCTGAGAAATTCCACTTGAATAACTCTGAGAGTGCAAAACATGAGGGTGAACTGTGCCGGTGTTGAAGGAGGAGGTCTCACTGCGCTGCTCTAAAAGTGATTCTGGTGAGTGCATTTTTGCAACTGATGCTTTGATAATATTCCCAACCAAGTGCTGACGGCAATGGGAAGAAGGAACATGGGAACCCCATAAATACCATGGTCGTTACACTTCACTGCCTCTGCTTTTCTGTGTCCCCCGGTAAAAACCGCAAACACCGCGCGGCCGAGCTTTCCCTCTTTGCTCAGAGCAGCACCCACCTTCGTAACTCTGGGCCAGGTTGTGCCTGATGATGTTCACTGGCTGCTCAGGAAGGGGTTTGGATGGCGACTGGCTGCTGGGCACCAGGGAGTTGGCGTAGTGCCACTGGCACTCGCCGTTGGTCTGCAGCGCGCCCAGGAAGAACCGCGCCACCTCGCAGGGCGCCCCTTGGGCCTGCCCGAACTTTGCAGGCAGCATTTGCTTCTTGCCACCGAAGACGTGGGAATCCACAGGGAAGGGTCCGTAGTGGTAGGAGAAGGGCAGGCTGTAGGGAGGGGCGTACAAGAGTTCGCTGTTTTCTGAATGGAAGTTCTGTTCCTGAATGGCGGCGGCGCTGGCGGCGGGGCTGGAGCGCCAGCTCCCCACCTGGCTGCATTCCAGTTTGTCGGCTTGGAATGAGCTGTATTGCTGGGGGAAAGGGGGGAAAAAAGAGAGTTAAAGGAGGAATTTTATTAGGGAACTGCAGAACATATCGGACAGGCACCCAGACCTGGGCCGAGCTGGCTCAGGGGACGGACTGAGCGGTGCCTTTAAAGTTCCTCTCGCCACAACTTGGCCTTCACATGGGAACAAAAAAACTGCTTTGGTGTGATAATTTTGGTAGTTCCATTTTACAGAATCTCAGGATTAAGGTTGGAAAAGCCCTCCCAGCCCATCGAGGCCAAGCTGTGCCTGATGCCCACCTTGTCCCCAGCCCAGAGCACTGAGTGCCACCTCCAGGCCTTCCTGGGACACCTCCAGGGATGGGCACTCCAAACCTCCCTGGGCAGCTCTTTCCAAGGCCTGACCTCCCTTTCCATGAGGAAATTCCTCCTGACATCAAGAACTCCACACGCCAACAGTGAATGACACAAGTCCTACACCAGCACAAATTTTCACAGCACAATTCCAAGTATAAGATTTCCTTGTTTTTGCCAAGGAAGGACGTTGTGGTTAAAGTGCTTTACACACTTCATATCCCAAAGGTTTTACATCACTTACCAGAGCTGGTTTGTGCTACCTGTACTTTCCACCCCAAACCCAAAAGGGTCTAATTTTATCCAGCTTTATGAGGGATTTCCTGGGGCAGACAATTCTATAGTCCGTTTTGTAGTATATCCACCCCTGGATTATCTCTACACTGTCCCAAGCACTCTGTGAGAACAACTGGAAATCAAATATTGCTGGAAAATTTACCTGTGGTGGGTAAGGTGTTGTTCGGAGTTTTGCCTTCATTTTATTACTTTTGGGTTTTACTATTTTCCTTGTTTCCTGCGAGGTAGGTACTGAGTTTCTGCATGAAAACTGTGACTTGGAAATGGTAACCTGGTCCAGTGACAACTGAAGTTCCTTGTACTCAATATCTCTGCAAAAGAACAGCTCCCGAAATTATACAGAAAAATCCCAAATAGCTCCTGTAAAAATACATGTTAGCCTTCACAATGCTTTAATTTTCACTCTTCCAAGATTTTCACTGAGTCTGGGGATGTCAGGAGGCAGAGAATCTTATGGGGTGACCTCATTCCCATGCAAGTCTATCAAAAAATTCCACTGGGAATCACATTAACGCCTTTGGATGAAGTGTCCCCACTCTCTGAGCCTGAGCTGCATCATCTTCCCTCAGCCATCCCTGTGGTTTGGAATCATGGAAAGACAGAGATCAATTAATCTGTCTCCTGCTCAATCAAGAATTGGTTTCCACGCTGGTTCTCACAATAAACCCCAAGGAAAGGAAAAGGAGCAATGTTCCTCTCCTTGTAGCTAAACCACATGAGCTGCGCTGTTGGTTTTGATCAAAAGAGACCTTCAAGCTCTTCCAGTCCCACCATCACCCAGCAGCACCAGCATCACCCCAAACCCTGTCCCCAGGGGCCACATCCAGACTCCTCCTGAACACTCCCAGAGACAGTGACTGCACCACTCCCTGGGCACCTCATTCCAAGGCCTCACCACTCTTCCAGGGAAATTTTCTTTTCCAATATGTGAGGGGAAAATTGTTTCCAGTCTCCAACCCGAGCCTCCCCTGGTGCAATTTGAGGCCATTTCCTCTCCTCCTTTCCCTCGGGACACGGCAGCAGAGCCCGACCCCCCCTCACTGCCCCTCCTGTCAGGGAGCTGTGGGGAGCAGTGAGGTCCCCCCGAGCCTCCTCTGCTCCAGGCTGAGCCCCTTTCCCAGCTCCCTCATGAGATGTTTCCCAGACCCTTCACCAACTCCACTGCCCTTCTCTGGACAAGATGAGGATTGATATAATAATGATTATAATTGAGATAATAATGTCTTTTCTCAGCTAAAGAGGTGGGATCACATGAACAGAGAAAGCTGCAACAAGCGAGCACAGAACGACACTGGAAGACACCGGCAAAGAAACCTTGGCGGATTTAATCATTAATGACTCAAATTAGCGATAACAGGTAATGGTACAAAGTATTTGGACTTACGTAAGGACATAATTGACACTCACTATGCAGTGAGGCCGTGACGAACGGCTGTTGTGCACGATCGTGGCATAGCTCTGCACCCACACCCAGCCTCCCTGCTTGGACAGCAGCCGGTAGTACTTGGTGGTCACTTGGCCTTTCACCAGCACTGGGAACACAAGAAAAAGAAAATTTTTTAAATTTCACATTTTTTTGAACTCATGACCGCTTCCTGGAGAGGTCAAGGGATTCCTTGCAAGTCAAGGGCTTTTCTCCCTCACAGAATCACAGAATTAACTAAGCTGGAAAAAACCTTTGAGATGATTGAGTCCAAGCTATGTCCTAACACCTTCGTTCCCGTTCCTAAAGTCTCCTCTTCCCACCAAACTCTAAATAACCCTACTGCAGAATTATCTATCCTGTCCCTTTATGTGGATTCATAACATCACATTATTATTGATATAAAATATGTCAAAAACTCGGAAGTTTTATCTTCCTTCTTCTCTGGGTCACCTATGGTCACATTCTTCACAAAAACCGCTTAAAATTTCTAATTGCAAAAGAAAAGCTCAAGGCAGCAAAAGTATTTTGAAGTGGACACAAGTCTTTTGAAAGGATGAGAGGAAATGACTTTAAATTGCACCAGGGGAGGGGCAGATTGGAGATTATAAAAAAATTTTTCCCTGCCAGAGTGGTGAGGCCTTGGAATGAGCTGCCCAGGGAGTGGTGGAGTCACTGTCTCTGGGAGTGCTCAGGAGGAGTCTGGATGTGGCCCTTGGGGACAGGGTTTGGGGTGATGCTGGGACTGGATGATCCTGAAGGGCTCTTCCAACCTGGATGTTTCTGTGATTTTGAGGTTTATTCCAGTTTATTTGGGAACACTTCTCTCACAGCTTGACAGATCATTGTGTATTTTGCAATGTATTTTATTCTGTGATGGATTTTTCCCTCTGTAAGCTCTACCTCACGAAGGTTGATTTTAAAGGGTAAAATTAAAACGCTCTTTGGTTGTGAAGTACCCAAACAAAGACAAGGACAGAGAGGGGAATCAGATATCTGATAAATTCACCAGGCATGTAATCCTCCCTGAGCTATTTTGGATCCTCTGTGAACAAGGATGCTTTGGCAGGAGGTTATGCTGTAACAGGAGTTGTGCAGCATCTCGAAATATTTAATCCAGCCACAAATATTTCTGGTTCAGTGCCAGGCCTTTATCTCAGGATTCACTAGAAGATAATGCCCAGCCTTTGAAGCTGGCTCTTCTCCTGTGTGGCCTTGGATCATTCCTCTGGGAAACTCCATCTTCTTACTCTCCTATATATTATTATTATTTATTGTAAATTAGGAAATCATGGACTGAGTTCGCTGTAAAAGTTACGCTCCAAAAAAAGTGAGCAATGGCAGAAATTCCTTTATATAAACGTGGTTAAGAAATGGAATCTAAACCTGCTCTCTGTCAGTTTAAAAGCACTCCCCTTGTCCTGTCACTTTTTGCCCATATGAAAAGTCCCTCTCCCTCCTTTTCATCTATTCCCTTATGGTACTGGAAGACTCAGTGAGGTGTCCCCAATGTCTGGAGCACACGGACTCCCTCTCTGGACTGCTTCCTCTCCTACCCATTGCACATCCCAGCATATTTAAACTTTCCTTCAAATCCAGTTTATCTCCCAAAGAAAATCAGGCTCTTATGAAGTGGACAGGTCTTTCTGGAAGTGGCAATTCTTCCATTTTAAGATGAGGCACCTGTTTGTTCAGAAGGCAACAAAATGACCAAAAAACATCTACGACTGTCTGCAGCTCCGATCTCTGCTCCTGGGACAGGGACAGCAGCCAGGGAGCGGCTGGAGCTGGGCCAGGGCAGGCTCAGGCTGCAGAGCAGGGAAAGGTTCTTCCCCCAGAGGGTGCTGGGCACTGCCCCGGCTTCCCAGGGAATGGGCACGGCCCCGAGGCTGCCAGAGCTCCAGGAGCGTTTGGACAGCGCTGCCAGGGATGCCCAGGCTGGGATTGTTGGGGGGTCTGGGCAGAGCCAGGGGTGGGACTGGGTGATCCCTGTGGGTCCCTTCCCACTCAGGATATTCCATCATTCCATGATCCTGCAGAACATTCAAAAACCCACCCTCCATGTCACCAAGTCACTGCTGTTTGGGGTTTGAGATCCCTCTTAGATGTCAGCTTTTTGCCTCCTCCTTGCTGGTGTCCCTTTTCACTCCTGCATTTCTACATGGGATTCTCTATGGGATGAGGGTGTGCAGATGTAGATACATTAAAGACAATCATGAGGAGTGTGTGTATGTAAACACACAAATATAAAGATATTTGTATTTTTTAAGTGCAATTTATCACTCCAAGTTGAAAATCTTGGAGTGGCTACTCAAAGACTCTGTTCTAAAAATATTAATAGTCATCTCTATGCCATGGATTTACTATTTCTTGGTGTTCTGTAACTGTGGATGGTCCTCTATAGCTGTGCTGCCCCATCCCTGGCAGTGTCCAAGTGTCCAAGGCCAGGTTGGACAGGGCTTGGAGCAGCCTGGGATGGTGGAAGGTTTCCCTGCCCATGGCAGGGGGTTGGAACGAGATGATTTTCAATATCCCAAACCATTCCGTGATTCTATGATTTGGTGATTCATTCTAAAATCCAAATGGTCCCGTTCCATGAAATGATCTTTACATTTTAGCACAGGCCATGTAACAGGTAGTTTTTGGAATGTGGTCTGGGCTTTTCAGAACTAGGCCTTCATGCTGGTTTAATGAGCACATTTTCCTTGAGTTCCAAACGCTTTGCTGCACTCAGTCTTCTGAAAGAGAAATTAATGCTGTCATGGATCACTAACAAAGTTCTTCCATGTGCTTTGGGACTATTTTTGGCTTTCCTCCTCTCTCGCTGATTTTTTTTAAATCCCTGTTTTAGCTCTGCAGTTAAGACAGTGTTTGAAAAGATGTGAAAACCACTGAGGGCTACAGTGTTCAGCTTTCCTTCCTAATTATATGGATTAACCAAAATTTCTCCGGGGATGGGGGGAGGACTCCGGGTCTCCTGCTTCTTTAGCAATCTGGGGGAAGTCTGACTTTGGCTAAGGGACAGCAAGTGAGACAGTAAGTGAGGTCAGCTTCCATCTGGCTCTGTGCTCAGCTGCCCTGTTTGATGCTGGAAAGGAAACCTCAGGAATGGGAGTGAGGCAAATCCAGCACCCAGACAATCTGTGCAGCCTCCGACTTCTTGGTGGCCTCTGCTGCAGTCCAAGGGGGAGGATTCCGTGGCTTTAGCCTTGGATGTGCCCTTTGGAACTGGGTGTTCCAGGGCTGTGGCTCGCTGCTGGTTTCGCAGGGAAGCTGGAAAAGGCTCTGGGCTGTCAGTCAGGGCTATTTTAAAAGGCTCCACCAGGCTCCCGGGCATGTGGCTGGGAGTTCCCAGCCTGCACTGAAGGACACCACTCCAAGAACTGGATTTCTTGGTTCCACACTGGCAGCAGATCCTGTTTTAGCTGCCCTGGCGTGTCATGGGCCCAGCCCCTGGGCAGGGCATGGTGCCCAGCAGACCCTTTTTTTCTTTTTTACCTTCTTAAATCTGGTGCTGCTCTGCCAGAAGGTTCGAGCGCAGGGAAAGCTGAGGCAGACCCAACACCAGAGATGGTGGAACTGTGCTTTGCTATAAAATAAGCCCTATAAATACATAGGGTGACTTCCAGGGAGCAGGAGGAGGGTTTGGTGGGGACACCAGCTGGGCTGGGCCAAGGCACAGAGGACTGAATCCTGTTAAAGTTCCTGTGGGAAGAGCAGGAATGTTGCAACACGTGGGATGCACAAAATCCCCCTCACAATGGCACAAATGAAGGGATTTCTCTGAGGGCACAAAGATATTTTGTCTGTGCTGGAACAGCCTCTCTGTCCTGTTGTTTAGAATGTAGGATCCTTGGGCAGGGCCTCGTTATTTGTGTGGCCACATTTCAGAGCAAACACTGTGTGTATTAATGGGGCTCTGGAAATAAATATCACCGGTTCCAACGCCAGAAGTGTTTTCCTGGAGCTGGAAGCCAATCAAATGTTTCAAGCAGGAAACTCTCTTTGCTGCCAGCACACCTTAGGCAAATACTCACATCTACATTTCCCCCCTAGCTTGATGTTCTTGTTATACCCCTCCCAGCTTGTTCCCCTCACTGTTCCCTTTGTTTTATTCTCTGTGCTGCCTCACTCAGAGTTCAGCTGCTTCAGGTCTTCAGTTTGGGATTTTTTTTTACTCTTTAAAAAAGCAAATGGTTATCCTAGTTTAGGGTTGCTTATATTTTTTTTCCCCCTTAATACCCTTATTAGGTGTAAGATGTTTCTCTTTGGATTGCTGCGTCAGGTGACACTTCATCATCAGATTGCTTTATAGAATGGTACAACGAACCTGCCAACCTTTTACTGTTCATGTTCCTGAGACATTTGCTGATGGATGCTGGGGGAGCTCTCACGGTGCTCCCCAGAGGGACTTTGTGCACTTTACATCTGGTTTAATAATTCCTCTTACTTGGTATTCCAACCATGACCCTGCACTGTTCCCACTGTTGCCCAAGCATTACTCATTATTCTGTGCTTCTTGGGATTTAGCTGCTTTCATAAATTCCTATGCATGGCTCACATTTTTTCTTCTGTTTTTAAAGTTTACAGTAATTTATCTTTCATCTACAGAGCTGCTCTTAGTATCCTATTTGGCCGAGGGTTTTTTTTTTCCTCGTGGAAGGATGTGGTGGGTAATTCAGTGAACATGATTTATCTCTTCATTTAAAGCTCCAGTGGTACATGGATCAAACTGGCAGCCACAGAATTATCCATCCTGCTGCTCTAAAGTGGAAAACTGTTTTCCAGAGGTGATTGTGGCTCTGGTGGCATCATCTCCATGATGGTTCATGAAGGTATTTCAAACAGTCTGGTGGAAATATTGCATTTATTTTGTCCCATCCAGATGCAGACGTCACCTCTACAAAGAGGGTGCCCCTGACAGGATATTCCACGTGCCCTGGTCATTCTTTTGTCCAGTTCTCAGTGGCCCTGATTATTCAAAAATGTTTTGGTACATCTGAACTTGCTGGAAAGATCAGCTTTTGCTTTCCCAGGTGTAGCACACCCTGGCACCGGTGGAATTCAGCACTTGGAATTTCAGCTCGGACTTGCCAAACACAGCTACAACCTCCTTGATATTCCAGCTCCTCGTGAACAGCACACACTAACGGGAAGAGGGGAGCCTAAAAGAAGGATTTGACTCTGGCTGCTTCCAGCCTACAGGAGTAATCTGGAAAAAAATTTCCCTGACATTGGTTTTTGGATGTCATCTTTGCCTCGTATGGGTTGCAGCAAACGGAGCCAAATCCAGAGTTCAGCCATTCCCTCAATTTGCTTTTCAAATTAATGTGCTACTGAATGAACTCCTTCCCAGATCCAGATGTTTGAAGATATGATCAGTGACTCTGTTGGAAGATGGGAAATTATTAAATGTGTCGTTTTTTTCCTGACAATCCGTTCTCCGAACCTCATCCACATGCTATTAATGAATGGCCCTCTGAGGAGTTTTTGGGATTGCATTCCCTTCAAACATGGGATGATTATTACTAACATATTTCAGAGGAATGCACAACTGCTGCATAGTTTTTGTTTTAACAGCAGAGGCTAGTAAAGTTCAGATTTTTCCCTCTCACTCGCTCTTTTGGTTTTCTTTTCCTTCAAGAGATCACAATCCAGAATCAACTCCAAATTTTCAAAATAGCCTGGATCCCCCAAGTACAAAGATAAAACTGGCCAGATAAGTTGGTTTGGGTGGGTTTTCTTTTCAGAAGCACAGCATTTTGAGTATCCAGCTTATTTACACAATTAATGGTTTCCTGAAGTGATAGCCAAGAACTTTTGAAAATCTGTCTCCAGTCAAGATTTGGAAAGGATTTTTTCTGCTTTCCAGCACGGTGCTTGTTGCCTGCAAAACTTCTCACAGTACTTAAGGTATTTCATAGAATCACAAAATGGTTTGGGTGGGAAGGAACCTTGAAGATCATCAAATTCCACCCCCTGCCACGGGCAGGGACACCTCCCACTGTCCCAGGCTGCTCCAAGCCCCAATGTCCAACCTGGCCTTGGGCACTGCCAGGGATCCAGGGGCAGCCACAGCTGCTCTGGGCACCCTGTGCCAGGGCCTGCCCACCCTCCCAGGGAACAATTCCTGCCCAATATCCCATCCAGCCCTGCCCTCTGGCACTGGGAAGCCATTCCCTGGCTCCTGGCCCTCCAGCCCTTGGGAATTGTCTCTCTCCAGGTTTCCTGCAGCTCCTTCAGGCCCTGCAAGGCCACACTGAGCTCACCCCAAAGCTTCTCCTGTCCAGGCTGAACAATCCCAGCTCTCGCAGCCTTTCCTCCCAGCAGAGCTGCTCCATCCCTCTGCTCATCCTGGTGCCTCCTCTGGCCTCCCTCCAGCAGCTCCACGTCCTCCCCGTGCCTCCAGCCCAGGTACTTACACAGGTGGTGAGCGTATCGCAGGTGGAAAATGTCACAGCCGTGGACGTGGTGGTAGAGGGTTTTTTCTATCAGATCCTGGGGTTCGTATCCAGTTAATTCCGTGACCCTGGAAAAGGAAGAATGTGTAATAAACAGAATGTCTAGGAATATTCAGTTTCATGAACCTAACATTTGATTGTGCCAACAAATCAGGTGCCTGGAAGCTGCGGGATGAAATGTTAGTTTTGGAAACAGAAACCTCACCTTTACAAGAAAATCAACCCTTTCAGCCCAGCCAAAGCAAGGTGCAGCTTTTCCCTGGTACACCCAGGCAGGAAAAAGAGCTCTTTTACTGACTTCCACCTTGGGCTTTTGCCACTGCCATGCAGGATCCTTCGCACAAAGTTCCACTCGAGGAGCTGCTCACGAAACAATAAAACCTCTCTTGTGGGCTGCTGCCACATTTTCATTTGCTTTTGCAAAGCTACGAGTGTAGAAGGTGTGTTGGGCCACAGGAGCTGTGATCAGGGCCTGAGAATAAATTCAGGCTGGTGCCTAACAGGAGTAAAAAGCAGGAGCTTATTCCAGCTGAGAACGTGGCAAGACAAGGAGGTGTGAAGACCACAGGGCGAGGACAGGAAAGCTGAGGCAAGGCTTCCCAAAAAATATCCCAGAACTGGAAGAATGGAATGAATTGGAAACAGCAGCATCTCTGCAGATGTTACAGAACCAGATACAGAGGGCAGGCTTACGGTGGGTCAGACCCGAAGAGTCAAATTTTTATTTCAAAATGGACTTTTGTTTATTTAGTTGAGGCAAAAACAGTCCTTAAAGTACAATGTGCCGCTCAGCCAAACTGTGCTTGTTCACCCAGGCTTGTTGGGGGTGTTTTGTGCTGTCCTGGGCTTTCTTTGCCTAAAAAAGGCAGAACAGTGAGGAATTCACATTAACAAGTGACACAGTCCCTTAGCAGGTGAGCTGACAGTGAAATTGTCCCTGCTGAGGATCTACTTCTGCAGCAGCAGATGCACCTGCTCATTTCAATTCCAGGAGTTTTACCTGGGACTAGCTCCAGCCTAGGCCTGTGGAGTGAAATCTTTAATAAAGTTGGAGTGTCCCAGGGGGTCTCTTGGAGGTTGTCCTCCAGTTCAGATTGAAGGAAGCCAGTTTAAATGCCCCAAGCCTTTTCATGCCATGAACTGAGAGGGGATGGTCAGGACATGGACTTCCAAAGGATGTTCCTGAATGCACAGCACCAGGGATAATGCAGGACTGTCCACAGAAATGATTAAGGGGTCTCAAGCAACACGTGGCATTGTGGGATTGCAGGTAATGTACATTTTGATTAGGTTTTTTTAATTTTGTGACTATTTTGCATCTTCTCCACTCATACCCTGACTCTAACCAGCCCTGTGGACCCCACAGAGACTGAGGACTTTCTGCTTGAGAGGTGTGAGGGCTTGGATTCTTCTGGAGGACAACAGCATCCAAATGCCTTTGAATATGTGCTTGTGTTTCTCCTCTGCAGTGTGTGTTCATCCCAAATCCTCACTGAAGCCTATCAGGATCATGAGATACTGGGGGAAGATCCTGCTCAGGTTTCAATTCTCCTTCTGACTGCAGCGCACTTTAAACCAGGGTTGCAGCTCCATCCTGCCCCTTTGGTGAGTACAGAAACAGCTCATCCAAACCCAACCAAAACACCACAAACCCAAGCCAGGGGTTAATTTTCCCAGAGGTGCAGTCTCACTTTGAAGCTGGTGACAAAAAAACCCCATCCTTGACAGTTCTTAGGACACCGAAATTTTGGAAAGGTTCGACTCTGGAAATAAACTCAGCTGTTTTACTTCCTTAACACAAAATCAATCCCTCAACCAGCCTGGGCTCTGCAGGTGGTGCTTTGCAGGTGACAGGACACAGAGAAGGAAGCAGAACTTGGCCCAGTGATCAATTCTGGCCTCTTGAGGTCTTTAAAGCCTTTGTAAGTCACCTGGCAATGAATGCAGCACGAAAATCAGAGTGAGCAGCTCATTGTGGAGGGAAGGGGCTGTCTCCTCCTTCCAGTGACCTCAGGGAATGAACTCTTGCATGTTTTATGTTGTGTGAGGTGTCTAGAAGGGATTTTGAACTGCTCCTGCCCATGGCTTTCGTGCTGTCTGCTGTGGCTGTTACATCTCAAGATCCATCCCCTTGTATGGAAACCACAACCAAGCCTGAGACCAGCTTTTTCTAACTCCTAATATGCCCCTGTTTCTGAGCAAATACAATTTGGTTTGCTCAGCTGGGAGAGCAAAAGGCTTTGGTAAAGCTGAATTCCCCTGCTTGTCCCCGTGTGTGGATGACACCCATCTGCTCCTCGGTAAACAGAGCTCTGCAACAGCTCTGGGTCTATCCCCGCTCCTGTCAACACCTCTGCTTGTTCTGTGGCCTTTGAAGACACTTCTGTCTGCAGGCAGTTCCTCCCAGGCACATCATTTCCTTTTCTCCACATGCAAGGACGTGTTGCTAAGCCCCTCGTGCTCCTTTGTAGCCGCTGCGCGAAGCAGCGCGTGCCAAAACCCGAGGAAGGGTTCCAGAAACAAGGAGCTCTTTGTGTCCCAGCAGCTGATGGAGCCTCTGTCTCCTGGGCTGAGCACAGAAAAGAGCCTCCTCCTGCACGGTTGACCTCCACTCTTTTGGATGCCGAGTCTTTGTCACATGTTCACTGCGTGAATATATTCCCTGCAAATCCAGGGAAATGGGGAATATGGGACACGCAGGGGAGGGTTTCTGAGGAGTCATCATCTTGGCATTACTTTGTGTATTTGGGATTTTGCCTTCAAGGTCTCCTGGACTGCACTGGGCAAAGTACCATTGTATCCTACGAGGTACCTGCTTCAAAAGCAGAGAAATGAATTTCAGTTCTGGTGCCGTGCTCATCTGAGCTCCATCAGCTGAGAGAGGAGACAGGCCTCTCTTTGCTCAGCTGTTTCTCCCAAAATTTGGTTTAAGAAGGTCTTGTTTTCGTGGGTAGCAGCCAGTGGAATTAATTTCCATTCTAACAAGCCCATCATTAGTGTTGGTTTCATGGTTAAGGCACCACATTAAAATACAGAACACTCTGAACACTCTTTCCTTACTGCTCTGTCAAAAGCTTTCTGGGTGACCCCAGCAAGTTGTTTAATCTCAGTATTCCACTTTTAGGCTTGGTTTTTTGGTTTTGGATTTTTTTTTTTTTTTTGGTGCATCCTCGTTTCTTTTGCTGGCTTTTTATGTTAAAATTTACATCCTGTCAGGTAAAAACACATCACTGCTCCTGTGTCCAATCCTCCCAGCAAAAAAGCTTTAACTGGCTCTAAAAGTGCAGGTAACTCCAGGTGAAATTGGACAAGCTCTTATTTCTTGGCATTCCAGACAAAGTCTGGTCTATCCAGCTGCCTGAAGGGCTTTGAAGGCTCCCATGGCCTCGGAGTTCCAGATCTATTTTGGACTGCTTGACTTTTTCCCGGATGTTTTGACCCATTTGGAAACCACGGCAGTTTATGTGAGCGCTCGGCGCTGGAGATGAAAGAGCTGCTTACCTGGAATCGAGGAATATCAATTTTAAGTCCAAACTGGCTCTGAACATAAACATGTTACTGTGGAGCTTGATCTCAGTGATGGCACTGGGAGGTAAAGATTGCCCCACGGCCACCAGCCCAACGATTTGGTAGCAGGAATCGTACAGGGACATATCCAGCATGTACTGGCGGATCTTCAAGTAGCCACTGCAGTGGATCACCTGGAAAAAGGGGAAAACACGCTCAGAATCTGATGGAAAAGCCCCGAATCTGCTGCCCAATGAGCTTATGAAGACAAACCCCCCTATAAGATTAAATTCTGGGTAGTCTGTTGATTGCAGTTAATTTGTAAATGGTGATTAAGGCTTGGTAAGTGCAGTTTAGTGTTTGCTGACAGCGTGATTAATCCAGTGTTAAAGCACCCCCTCTCTGGGGACTGTCTAATTGCTTTCTAATTAATACTTTAAGCTCCTTGATACAGATATCTTGTACATACAGCCAGAATTCCTGTTCATTGACAAAAAAACCCTGGAAATTGCTATTTTTTAAATGTCCATCTCTCTCCCACACACACTCAGAGAGGAATAAACATTCACATTTTAACGAGTTCTTATTCTGATTTAAAACAGGCACTTTAAAAACCCGGTGGGCATTGATGCATCACAATGCAATAAAAATTACCTGATGTTTATGCAAATGCACAAAAATGAGTTTTAAATTCTCTGCTCAAGCTCTGAGGCTGTTTTTTGCCAGGTGACCGAGCCCAGGGTCCCGGGATCAGATTTCGGGATCCCTGTATACAATTGCTGCTCACAGAGGTGATAATGACAGTGTTAGACTGTAAAAATTCGGTGTCAGCTGAAGAGGAGGGGGAAATGTAACCTGGGGACTATTCCAGGCCATGAGATTTATTTCGTGTGGTGCTGGTGCTCAGAAACCATCAGTGCCCCTGCCAATTTTCTGCTCCAAGCAGCAGGAATATCACATCCTTTATCTTAATTTCTCTGTTTGTTTGGCTTTTAACTGCGTCCTGTGGAAAGGAATTAACTGTCAGCATATTCAGTGCTTTAAACAACCCACCAAACATCACCTGTAAATAGGTTCCTCCTGTTTAACCTTCCTTCCTTCTCCTCTCCAGTCATCCAATGATTTAAATGTTTAGCAAAAGTACAGTAGGAAGATCTCTCTGCAGATCTCAATTCCCACATCACTTGCTCCACGAGTTTTTTCTGTGCTCCAGCTAATGAGGTGATGTCTTAAAAAATTAAGTCCTGACTTTAAGCACAGTCAAAGGGAAGAAATTTAGGCCAGCTGAAAGAATCCTTTACTTTCCACTGTGCAAACTTTTAATAGTGAGCCAAAGAAAGTGATGCCCCTGATTAACAGTGATAATTGGGAATTAAAAAACCCAGAAAGCCCCAAAGCCACGCAGAGACACCACGAGTGCAAGCTCTGCTCTTTTACCTGATTGCAGATTCAGCTTTGGGACAGAACCATTTCTGCTGGGGAGCAGCTGAGCAAACAGGGTTCAGTGTAATGAAGAATTGTCAGGGCAGCCAGGTAGGGAGCAGTGTAAACACATTCCTGCAGAGAGCTCTGCTCCCCTTCCACGCTTTGCTTTTTGGGTTTTGAATGACTCAAAATGAATCCCCACCAGAATGAATGGGAATTACCCTCCCTGATGGAGGCAGAGTTGTGCTGGGCAGCTCAAAGAGCAGCAAATGCAAATCTGAAAATAAAAACTGCCTGTAAAGCTGCAAATAAAAACTACCTGCACATCTGAAAATAAAATCTAGTGCAAAGCTGAAAATAAAAACTACCTGCAAAGGTGAAAATAAAAACTACCTGAAAAGCTGAAAATAAAATCTACTGCAGATCTCAAAACAAAAACTGCCTGTAAAGCTGAAAATAAAAGCTACCTGCAAAGCTGAAAATAAAAACTAACTGCATATCTGAAAGTAAAAACTACTGCAAAGTTCAAAATAAAAATGGCCTGTACATGTGAAAAAGAAACTACCTGCAGATCTGAAAATAAAAACTACCTGCAAAGATGAAAATGAGGTCTACTGCAAAGTAGAAAATATAAACTACCTGTAAAGATGAAAATAAAAACTAACTACACATCTGAAAGTAAAAACTACTGCAAAGCTGAAAATAAAAACTACTGCAGATCTGAAGAGAAAAACTGCCTGTAAAGCTGAAAATAAAAACTGCCCAAATGAGAGCTGTTATTCTATGACTTCAGTGTTTGCCGTGGCTTCTGATTCCATGTCATAAATAAAAAAAAAATCATACAAACTTATAAGATATAAGACTTATAAGACTTACAACATATAAGACTTATAAACAGATTTAGTGGTTTAGTACAATTCCACCCCGAGGTGATGGCAATGGTTGGGTGTTTTTAATGTTGAGGCCAAGGAGGTGCCTTGTGCAACCGGGTGGGATGTGGAAAACTTCCAAATTCCTGTGTCTGGGTTCCTGCCTCAGCTGCCTCCAGTTCCATGGGGGAATAGGACCGAGCTGTGTGCTCTCCTGGCAGCTCTGTGGCTGGGCTCCAGAGAATTCCCAGCCTGGGAGAACAGGGACCGAGACAAGGGAATGTGCCCCAAAATTCAGATTTGAATTACTGAGGGGATCTGCGATCAGGGGTGGTATTTTTGGGATCTTTTCTGAGTCTTTTCATCACAAACTTTGCTCTCAGCTGCACTTACGTAAAAACAACCCAACAAAACAATCACCTAAATAAATAAACTTGTCAATTGTCAGATGTTTCAGGGGTGCAAAAGGAATTTAGATGCATTACCTTGTAGCCGCTGCACGTCAGCCCCGCGTTCCTCTTGGCCAGGACACATTTCATCCTCAGGAAAAAGGATCTCTCAATTTCGTATTCTGAAAGCACAAAACAGCTGCTGGTTTATTCCTGAAGGTTTCAAACCTGTCCACAACACTGCCGTTGGTGCTTTTCCAGAGGTGTTGGTGTTTCAGCCTTGGGCAGAAACAGAAATCAGCCCTTCTCCTTTCCCACTCCGTCCCTGCCCTCAGGATTTATTTCACCTTCCTCTTAGGATTCCCTGAGGAAGTTGGACAACTCAGCACGATTAGGTCTCCAAATTTCCGGTTTTACCACCCTTCAAAGGGCAATTCCCTGGTTTCTGAACAGCTGACACCAGTCCCTGTTGGAAAGGGAATGAAAAGTGTCCTTTGGAGTGTAGGGAAATGAAGGGAATCTCCAAAATAACAACAGAACGGGAAACAAGGGAATCCAGTGGGTTTGGAATAATTGGAGTGCACGTGGCTGGTCATGCCCAGACCTTCTGGGCTCCACGTGCAGTGTCATTCCCTGACTTCCAAAACTATCTTGGGAGGTTGTTTTTAAACAAATATCTTCGTGGAACACCTCCAGAAATGGTTTAAAGTTCATGGGCTTGTTTGCTCAGGTACACACAGAGTTTCTGCTAAGAATATGAGGCAGGAATATTCTGATAAGAATATGATATTATTATCTGTAGTGTTAATTACTCTCATTAACAGTTCAGACACCATGAATAATTCTGATTTTTTCCTGAAGGTTGCAGTCTGGCAGAGCTATTTTAGGGCAAGAAAGAAAACCCATTTGGTGCATCTGTGAGTAGAAAAATCAGGGAAGCAGAAGAGTTCTCAGCTTTGTCCCAAATCCCCATGGGGTTTCATCCCAATTCCACTGTCATCAGTTGGGATCTTTCTTTAATTTGATTTCACTGCTGAGTTTTACTCCTGATTTTTGTGCCTCCATCACCCAGTTCACCCCTCCTGGCCACACACCTGCAGTGGCTTGAGCCTCACACCACTGCCTGGAACCAACACATTCTCTATATTAAATTCAGGGCTTAAGGTCTTCAAAGGTCTGAAGACACAACGACAGAAAAAGGATTCAGCAAGGAGGGAAAAGAAATTCTTCCTGAGCAGTTGAATTTCCCATTTATCTCCCTAATGCAGATTAGATCCCTATGGGGAAAAGCTGGCACTTGAAGGAGCTGACACAACCACTGCAGAGTTTTAAATACAAAGTTGTGTGGATGGGGGGAAGCCACACAGCACAGATTTGCTCATCCCGTGAGTCAGGAATGGATCTGGAAGCTGGGAACGTCCGTGCAATTCATGCCTTCAACAGGAATGACCAAACACCAGCACAGGAGGGACACATCTGGACACAACCCTGTGCCCTGTGCTCTGGGATGGCCCTGCTGGAGCAGGGAGCTGGCACCAAACCCCTCACATAACGACCTGGATGTGCAAGGTTGTGAATTAATATCCATTATAAATTAATATTCATATTAACTGCGCCAGTGTGACCCCTCCAGTACCCTTGAAAGTAGCAGAAATGGGCAGCAAAGCCTAAAAAAAGAACTAAATTAAATTTGCAAGTGTAAAAGCTGATTGGATGGGAAAGAGAGTCCTGGAATCCTGCTGGATGCTGACATGTCCATCAGGATAATGCAGAAATTAAGATATCACATCCAGGCTGTGCCTGATGCAATTAAGATTCTCCACTCTGATGAGGATGATGTAGAAAATGGGGTACTTAGAGGTTTAGCAAACAAAGAGGGAGACACTGAATATTCAAATAGGAGAAACCACAATTCAGTTTTGAAAAAATAACAGCATGCAGCATCTAGACTCAGTAATGAAATTATTGATTTCACTGGGGTTCTTCCAAGCAGAGGTGTGAGCCCAGAGAGAATCTTGGGCTGTTGAGAAGGTAAAAGAGGTTTGAAACAGGAAGAAACCCAAGGAAGTGCTGCCAGTTCTTAAAGGTCAAGAGATCTCTGGGTGAAACCCAGAGACAGGAAAGTCAAGAGAGAAAATAATGAAAAATAAAATGTTATGAATGCACCACAACGTAAGAAACTCTGAAGGAAAATAACCTTCTTAATTATTACAGAATATTCAGCTAATAAGTGAAGCTTGGTCGCTGTATTTAATTAACCAGGAATGTTAACTATCTAAATGTGTCACTGGAAGTGATCATTTGATTGAACAACTTTCCTCTGAGTGTTAAGAAATGTTAAAAATCCTGTGTATAAACTGTTCTATTCATCACAGAGAAAAGGTGAAACCAACAGGCTGCAGGCATCAGCTGATGAAGGATGAGGAACACAATGACACTGGAGAGAGCAGAAAGTCTTACAGAGATATTCCAGCTGGGACTGGGTGGTTCTTGTAGGTCACTTCCAGCTCAGCTATTCTGTTCTATTCCATTCTATTCTGTTCAATAATTGTGGATTTCCCATCTCTGGCAGTGTCCAAGGACAGCTTGGATGGGGCTTGGAGCAGCCTGGGACAGTGGAAGGTGTCCCCACACATGGCGGGGGTGACATTGGATGAGCTTTAAGGTCCCTTCCACCCCAAACCATTCCCTGACTCTTTGATTCCACGAAATCAGGGCCCATATCCATGTCCAGGATGTTCATTTCAAATGCACCACTGTTTATTTTTTACCCAAATTCATGTTTCCCTTATCAAACTCATGGAAGTTTATTTCTATTCTAATAATTATTTCTCTGTTGTTGCTCAGCTTACAGAGCTCCCTCCCTGAACAGATGGAGCTGAGTGGATTCAGTAAAAGCTATAAATGAGGCAGAAATTCTATGGTTTCATTCAAATCCCAGCCCAAGTTTGTCCATACAGACACACAGCGACCTGGGAATGAGAACACAGAAAATCCTTGCTGGTGTGGACACACAGAAGTTGTATTTCTTTCCCAGAGCACCATTTCTACATAGTGTCACCTCTCCATTAATCCTTTTCCTTTTATCAGCTTATCCCACAATACAGTGTGACTTGAAGGCAAGAATAAACCAGCTTTTTTCTATTTCCCAGATTTGTATTTTCATACTCTCATAAACAGGATAAATTCCACACTAAAGAAAAGGAGTCTTGCTATTTCAGATAAAGAATTTGTGCATTTGTTCACTCCTGTTGCACGACTGCCAAGCAGGATTCTCCAAGCATTTCTGGGAAATTATGGTTGGCTTTGTGGAAGCCAGGATTGTCCATCCCTAGGGCAGCAACTCTGAAATCCATCTTTGCTCTCCAATCCAGCTTTGATCTCTTTTGACAGAAAACAGCCACAGAATCCTGTGGTTGCTCAGTGGACTGAGAAAAAAAAGATCACCATGAATTTGTTTTCCCCACAGCTTCACCTCTCATGCCTTTGTTTTCTCTGAGGTAAAAGCTGCTCTTTTATCTCCCACTTCCAAGGTTTGACATTAGCAAAACACGGCCTTGCTCTGTTGCAGAACCACTTTGTAAATGAATATCCCTCAAGCTGCTCATGTGCTGCTTTAGGAATGGGGCATCTCATCTGTCACTACACAAAAAAAAAAAGTGGAGAAGCACTAAAATTGGGAGCTCTTGATGCAGCCTGTGATTTGTGTCTGCTCCACATGGCAGCTCGGGTGCAAAACCAAATTCCAGCTCTGGTGAAGGGGATGGAAAATGGAAAAGGGCATTTTTAGAGCAGTGCACTCGTGGCCACCTGATTCCACCTTCCCTCCCATCCACCTTGTGCCTGCCTCGAGCTCCTGCCTCCCTCTGGAGATAAGGCCGTGTGTGATAAGCTGTCTCCGTGTCCCTGCTGGGCTGTTCTACCCTGGAAGCTCGGATGCCACAAATCCATGTCTGGATAACACTTCACTGCCCATCCCCCAGACACTCTGCACATTTTTGTCCCTTTTGGTTGGTTTTTTTTGTTGTCTCTGCTCTATCCTGTGAAGTCACACGTGCTCTGCTGCTGTTCTGGGGGGATCTGCAGAGCAGCTGGGTCCCACACAGCCCAGGGCTCACTGAAAGCTCGGGAGGATCTTGGCTTGTCTCCTGTGAGCACGAGGTTATGGATTTGTGAGAGAGAGAATCCCAGAACCCCACAATGGTTTGGGTTGGAAGGACCTAAAAGCCCATCCAGTGCCACCCCTGCCATGGCAGGGACACCTTCCACTGTCCCAGGCTGCTCCAAGCCCCAATGTCCAACCTGGCCTTGGGCACTGCCAGGGATCCAGGGGCAGCCACAGCTGCTCTGGGCACCCTGTGCCAGGGCCTGCCCCCCCTCCCAGGGAACAATTCCTTCCCAATCTCCCATCCAGCCCTGCCCCCCCCCAGCTTAAGGCCTTTCCCCCTTGTCCTGTCACTCCACACCCTCATGAAAAGTCCCTCTCCAGCTCTCTTGGAGCCGCTTTAGGCACTGGGAGATGTTTCTCTTCCCCAGGCTGAACAGGATACAGGACACAACTTCCATCCCTTCATTCTCAACAGGGGTGACGCCAAATTCTGAACCAAAAGAGAGGTGTAGGGCTCAGACAGAGGAGATGCCTGCAAAACACCGTTTTAAGCTAATCCTGGAAGGTGGAAATCCACGGCTGGCAGAAGGGGCTTGCAAACACCTTGATATTCCCTGGTAAGGCTTTGCTGTGGTAGAAAATCAACTGATTCTGCTGTCAGCCTGTCCTGGAGTTCCAAACTTGCACAAACTGTCCCAATTTCCTCCCCGTTTGGGCAGTTGGTTCTATTCCCTGCCTGTGTTCAGAATCCTGGCAGCGCTGTAGAGGGGAAATTGTCTCTGTTATCATTCCTATCATACCCAAACTCAGCCATTTACTGACATTTGCCTAAATTTTCCTTAAAGTGCTGTTTCCAAAATTTTGTTAGACAAGAAAATCCACACAGAACTGGGCAAGAAAGGAAAATAGCAGCTTTTACACTCTGAGACTCTCTGCTTTAATGTATTTTACTGTTAATTACCAATGGAAAGAGATGTTTCAACGAGTTGTCAGCAATTTGCCCTCTTTGCCGCTTTTGTACATCAAAATTTCTGATTATAACTTCCAAATTATCATTTATAAAATTATTATTTCTATGTTTCTCAAGTTCAAACCCTAACAAACCCTAACAAACAGTGGCAACAGGATTATGATAAACCATTACCCCTCAGTAATGTTTCTTCTATAAAATACTTTTAAATTAATGAAAATTAAAATTCCTCTCAGTGTTTGTCTTTTGCACACGTACCCCTAGGAAAAAAAAATCCTTTAAAACTTGGTGCAAAAAACATCTTGCCAGATGCAAAATGTTTCTATTCCCATCTTTAAAGATGAAGTTTCTGCGTGTAGGGGAGATGTAGGAAAAGTCTGCACGAGGATTTGCCTCTTGGCTGAGGGAAACAGAGCCCTTAAAGCATCAAGTGGAGTGGAGAAAGCCTGACATAATGTATTCCACATTCCTTGAGCAGCTTCCATCAGGTTGTAACTCATCATTTAAGAATTATCCAGTTGTTAGCAGAAAGCTGGGATGGCTACAGGAACTACCACATTTCTCTCCCCGCTCTGGGGAATGTTCGTAAACTGCTTTTAGCACGCCACGCCTCAGCACGTGAGTCAGCAAAATTTGGGAAGCTATGGATGTGTTTGAAAGGTTTCAAATCCCAGGAAAAGCATCTGAAACCAATAAGAGACACACAATGTGTGCCTGCAAACACACATGGAAGAGCAGCGTTGATTAATTCCTTGTCCTGCTTAGCCTGCAGTGCAAATATCTTTTATTTCACTTGTTTTCTTGCTTGTAGCAGCTGCCAGGACAGGAGATGGATGGTTTGGGAAGTGTTGCTGCCCTGCTGCAAGCCTTAAACTCTGCGTTGTGAACTGTGAAATGAAGATTTCTGCATAAATAGTTGGTACAGGGAGACAGAGCAGCAATCCAGATGTTTTGATTGTAACATCACTTGAGGGCTTAAGGTCCTGGTTGATCACAGCAGGTTCATCCCAGCTAGTGTTGGTATTCCATGGTTTTCCCTTCCAAGACCCTGGCTGTGATCAATAATCCTGGAGCAACCCTCAGCATCCAGCCCCTGAACTCCAGCCCCTCTTTCAGCCTCATTCAAAGTGCTCATCACCCCTGCAGAGGGCACTTGCTGGCACCACGGTCACAAACCCCTGCCAGCCTTGTCCCCTCCCCATGCCAGCCCCAAAAAGCTTTGCTGCTGAGCCCTGGCTGCTTAGACTGGCCTGGAGATTTAAATTTAATTTCCGTGTGAGGAGAGGAAAGGGCCAAACTCCTCACAGGCCTGCAGGAAGTTTTGGAGCTGCTGCCAAAGGCCAGCCCTGAGCTGGGTGACCTCAGCTCGAGTGCTGGGGGTGTTTTGGGTGCCACGATAGAAGAAAGATCTAAAAGTCTTAGAGAGTGCCCAAAGGAGGGACACGGAGGTGGTGAAGGCTCTGGAGGGGCTGCACAAGGAGAGGACACTTGGAATGTCCAGCTGGAGCAGGGGAGGCTGAGGGGAGGCTCCTCAGGGGCTGCAGCTCCTCAGAGGGACAGCTCCGGGACAGGGACTGCAGCCAGGGAGCAGCTGGAGCCGGGCCAGGGGAGTTTAGGGGGATATTTAGGAAAAGGTTCTTCCCCCAGAGGGTGCTGGGCACTGCCCAGGCTGCCCAGGGAATGGGCACGGCCCCGAGGCTGCCAGAGCTCCAGGAGCGTTTGGGCAGCGCTGCCAGGGATGCCCAGGCTGGGATTGTTGGGGGGTCTGGGCAGGGCCAGGAGCTGGATTTGGGTGATCCTGGTGGATCCTTTCCCACTCAGGATATTCCATGATGAGCCAGAATTTGGCAGGACACCACAACCACTGCCTGACAGGTGTCCTGCACTAAGGAGGAGGCCCTGAGTCTCCAGTCAGTCACAAACATGACTTTGCAGGTTTCCAGGGCTCAGAAAGTGCTGTTATCTCATCCTGGTTTAGGGTAGGGGCCCAGCAGTGCTGATCTCGGCCTGTGCAGCAAACACAGGTGGCACAGCGAGTGTGAAAGTCAGGTTTGAGTCTCCACAGGTACCAAACCAACCCAAAGCACACTGAGGTGCTGCAGAGCAGAAATATTTTAAGCAATATTTGCAGTGAAGTCGTCTGAGATCGGAGCACAACCAGCACTCACAATTTGGAACAGAGAGCAGAACATTCTCCTCTTTTATTTATTTACCTCTTTCTTATTTTTTCTGCTAACCCACTCCAGCTGAATATAATGGATTTGTTTTGTGACAACTGCTGCAAATTTGACCTGAAGACTCACGTGAGGTGATTTGCTGAGGCATTCCCTAATTTTAATGTGTGTGTGAGGGAGATTATTCCTTCTCCCCACCCAAAACACCCTCAGAAAGAGCCCAGCTGTTGGCTTCTCCCATAGCAAGGGATCTGTACCTATTGCTTTACCTTTTCTGTGCTGGTCATGCAAGTAAAAAGCAGCTTAAAGACTTCGTAAGTCCAGACTGAAACTCTCCAAAACCTCCACAGATCATGGGGTTTATGGCTTTCATTGAGTCACAGCCTGGAGACTTAAAATCCAAAGGAGAAGTAGATCAGAGGAGTAACCTGGGCTGTTCAGCTCATGAAATATAAATATTAAAAGGCTTTTACTCCTGTGCTGAGCTCAGAAACTTCTCTCTGCCTAAATTCTGTCTTCTACAAAGACAGCCAGCCTTGATCTGGAGGCATCAACACTGGAAGAAATCACTGCTTCCCTCGGAATATTTTTCCTGTGGCTAATCAAACTCCCAATTAAAAACGTGTGCATTGTTCTGCTTTGAGATTTTGTGGTTTCAGTGCACGGATGTTGGTCCTTGAAATGGTTTTTCTCTTCTAAATCCATCATTTAGTTCCCAGTATTTTGTTTCTTTGGAAATTTGTGCACACAGTAATCAAGGCACCTCCTGCTCTGCTTTCTGACAAAGAGATCACAGAATCCTGGAATGGTTTGGGGGAGAAGGGACCTTAAAAATCACCTCATTCCACTCCCTGCCATGGGCAGGGACAGTTTCCCTATCCCAGGTTGCTCCAAGCCCCATCCAGCCTGGCCTTGGACACTTCCAGGGATCCAGGGGCAGCCACAGCTGTTCTGGGCACTTCCCTCCCCATATTCCCAAATTTTATTACCTTTAATATTGCTACAAAGTCCAAACTTCTGGAATCACGTGATTATTCAAGTATTTCCCCTGTCTTTTAGAAAAACAAATTATCTACACTCTATGTTTGAGGCTGTGCCTTGTTCTACCTGAAACAGGAGCAAGTCCAGGGCAAACCTCAAAGAAAATAAAATATAATAATTTCAGAAAGTTGATGCTTTATAAATAATTAGTCCCTTTTTTTTTAATACCAGGGTGATTTATCTGAAGAGAACAATGTTACAGTGAGGATTACACAAATCCTGATGTCATGCAAAGCAATAATTTGCATTTCCCTGAGAAATAAATCAAGAAATTACATCCAAATTTACGAAGACTGTAAAAATATAGGTAAAAACCAACCTGTGCTCTAGGTTATTTAATACCAGTAACAGAATATCACCAAGCACAGGTATTAATGATATTTGTGCTTTTATTTCTCTCGAAACAGATCTTAGCCAGCTACAACTGCTGGACTAAAAATGGATGTAAATATCTGAGCTTTAGCTGAACAAAACATCTTGGGCAAGGCAAGTTCCGTGAGCCAATTTGGGAATATGAAATTGGGGATATAAAAGTCTGTGTCTGCAGTGCAATATTGATTTTATGCCTAAGCAATGCCCCGGATTGGAGAAATCTATAACATAATGAAGTTACAAAAGGAGATTTCTTTATTCCACCCAGTGAGTTGATGATCCAGATGTGTTTTAAAAGATTAAAAGAGAGAAAAATCAAACTGAAATGGCAAAAAATGCTCTTTAAAATAGTCTGGTTTCCTCTTGGTTTTTTTTTTTAAATCAAGCCACTTTCACTCCACTGCCCTTTAAGTTATTTGTAGAACTCCATGTTTTATTTAAGTGTTGAAAATATCTACTCAGATACAGACAGAAGTTGCTTCATTCCTGCCATTTATGAAAGAGTTTTTAAGTCTTCACTGGATTAAATTAAAAAACCTGCTTTGATTATTGCAGGCCAGGTGGTTTCAGGTTGTACCTCAAGATTTTACTGGATAAAACACTGCAGGAAAGGGAATTACTGGCACAGGGAAGACAATAAAAAAATACTTGTTCATTCTGATAATTTTAGAAAGATTTAGCTGTAGATTCTGGATATTTAATACACCCACTCCACACAGACACAGAACTGAGCTAAAATAAAATAAATAAATAAACAATATAATAATAAATATATAAAAAATTAAATAATAATATAAATAAATAAAATAAATAAAATAAAATAATCCCTGAACAGAACACACCTGAATTCCTTTATTTATCTCCTCCAAGTCTGGGAATCCAAAGAATATTCCATTACTTTGGGGTTTTTATCTATTCATTTCCTCTGCCACTCAAAATTTGATACAAAAGACACATAAATGGACCAAAATATGAAATAATTCTCCTTATTCCTATCCTAAATTTCCTTATCAGTGTAGGATGAGGCAAAGAAAGCTGCAGAGAATGAGGAATTTATCTGGGAAGAACGGGAAAAGCTGTGGGATTATTTGCTTTTGACACAGAAATTATTCCCAGTCAGTTGCTCGTGGCTTTAAATTTGTAAAAATCTCCAACAATGACTTATAAAATATTTAAATTTTGAGAAAAACAGGAGGCTGTTGCCATTGCCAAGCCAGCAGGTATAAAAAGATCTCATTACTAGTCCTGGATCCCAGCAAAACTGCACAAAACCTCACGGATTTAGCAGAATTATTGAGGCTGGAAGAGACTTTAAAGATTATCCAGTCCCATCATCAGAATCATCCTGAAATCATTGACATCAGAGGTATCTCCTCTGCTTATCAGTAAGCTGGAAACAGGGAAAAAAGGTTGGGTTTTAAAAATATCAATATTTTTAAAAAATTCTGACAGAGGAATGAGCAAAGCATGAAATAATCATAGAGAAGAGTTTGAGAAAAGTAAGAATTTGTTTTCCAAGACACCAAGGGAGGGTTTTTTTTTCCAAGACAACCTGTTTGGGGAGGAAGAAAAGAGAAGGAGGCTGAGATAATTCCTCCATTTCCAGCACTGGAGCAGTCCAGGTGCTCCCAGGCACAACATTCCCTGAATTTAGATGGAGCACAGTTCTGCTCTGATGGAATCACAGAGGCCAGAATCAAGCACAAGCACCAAAACTGCAAAAAACCAAACAAAAAAAAAGCCTGATCCTGAACAGAATTGTAGCATGAACCCAAAATTCCTCACGGTTTTTAGGAGCTGTGCCTTGAAAAGACTGACAAAAGCTCCAGGATGGGAGCTCCAGCTGATAAATCAATGATGAAACACAAGTGTAAAAGTGGAAGCTCCGTTGTGCTGGAGCCAGATTCATTCTGAGCTTTTAAAGCTCAAAGAATTGCCCCAAAGGAAACACAAACCACTGAAATGAGAATATTTGTGTCACTGACACAGGAATTGTGCCACTGAGGTGACAACTTCACATGCACAGGGTGGTGTCGATATTTCTGTGGGTGGCTGAGCACAGCCAGGGTGGCAGCAAGACAAGAGGACGTTATTTCCCTCAAAAAAAAAAATCCCTTTTTAAATGAGATTTTCTAAACCCAAGTCCTTTCTCAAACCCATTTCTGCTCTTCCTACAGAGGAGAATATTAGGTCTGGTTTTTTGTCCAAGCTTTGAATTTAACAGTTGTTTTAATGAATTTTAAAATGTCCTTCAATTTCCCAATTTCCTGGTGTTCTGTTAGTTGTTTTCCCACTCGGGTCATGCAGCTGAGCTGTGCACAGCCAGGCCACCACAAGATTTCTGCAGCCTCAGCGATGATGACAAAATAAAAGAGATGAAACAGCCCCTGGGGTAAAGCTACAAACCTGTTCCGAGCTCCATGGACTCCATGGCATGGAAGGCACTATTGGATTTAGGGTACCTCATTCCCTTTAGTGCAGCACCCCCAAATCCTGGCTCACAGTTTTCAGTTCCTGCTGCTCTTCCATTTGAGCTTCAAGCAGGATAAATATGAATTTATGGCTTCATGGGATGCTTCGGGTTGCAATTTGTTACATTTCAGCCTGGGATTGGGGTTTTTTTTGACTTTTTCGCTGTATTTTAATGCCAGATCCCACAAATACCTTGCAGGAGGTGAGGATGAAGAGGCTGGTGAGCAGTGAGGACAGCGGTCATCTCATCATGATCCGAGGGGTGGATGTACTCGTAAATGCTGTTTCCAGTGAGCTCCACCTGGGAAAAACATGGAATAAAAGCAGCTGGATCATTTGCTGGCCTCAAACACTCCCTGCAGCTGAGGCACCACACTCCGGTTTGAAAACACGAGCTGGGTGTATCAAAACCATCTTCCAAATCACAGCCATTAATCCAAATTAATTCTTTCCTCAGCAGTGATTTGTACTAGAGGGGTTTTTATGGGAATTTCTGGTGTTTCGTCAGCGACAGAAGAGCTCCTGTTAGAGCTGGGAATGAAGTGGTAAATTAGAGCAGCTGGAGAAATGTTCAATTGCCACCAACGGGGTAAAAACTCTGAACTCTCTAAATGCCTCTCAAGAAGACAAATATTAAAATGAAAATATTTCTCCTCCAGGTTCCCAGAAACTCTCACCTGCACCCAGCTGGCAGCTGAGCCTTCAGAGCCAAAGCCCTGCTCTCATACAGCTCCTTTGTGCCTTTCCCACCACCAGCAGGGCAAGGGCTCTGGGAGAATCCAACAAGCAGATTTCCGTGGATTCTCCGTGCTCTGAGCAAACACGCACAGGAAAGATCTGCCCTAAATATCCGTGGATTCCCTCTCCTCCCTTGAACTCTGCCTGCAGCAGGATGTATTCCTGCCTTTCCCGCTGTATCACTTTACCCTGATTTATGGACTCTCCCCTGATGAGGGAGGCTTATAGAGTCCTGGCCAGAAAGTTGAAAAGATGAGAGGAGTCTTCAGATTCTTTGCTTCTAGATAGTTGTTTTATTAAGTCTTATCAGAGGAACAGAGTGCTGGACACAGCACCCAGTAGAGAATGCAGCAGAAAGCCCCCGTTATCAAGATTAAACAGCTCTTTTAAAGGCAAATCACCCAATGAAAGCTTAAAACGAAAGATATTTTTATTTTTCTACCAATGTTCAATGAATCACCCTCTTGAGTGTACAGGAACGGCGGAATTTTTCATCCAATCACCCTAATTTACTTTTACTGCAAAATATGGAGTAGTAGTAGAAGAAGCAGCCCTGGAGAACAACAACAATCCTCCAGTTTGAAATTTTTAGCTTTTATCTATTTACTACATTAACAAACCCAAAACCTCTAATTTTTTCACCCTGTGACAATCTTACGTAATATTCTATCACCTAGTTCACACCAGCGTTGATTCTAACTCTTCCCAGAGTGTCGGGAATTTTCTCCATGAACGAAGGTCAAAACCAGTGTTGTCCAGGGGGGTAGAACCCTTCAAAACAGGCAGAGAAACATTCTCTGCACTCTGGGTTCCCACAGCACTGTTAACAGCAGCACAAAACAAAAAGAGCCTCGTGCTCCGCGTGTCCCCTGTGCCAGCTCCGTTTGCCACGGCCCAAACCCCCCGAGCAAAGTCCGCAGAAAGCTGCAGGGATGGATTTAAGGGGTGACCCAACGCTCTGAGGCCGTGTTTGGAATGAGTGTCAGGCTGGCCGATTGTTCTGAGCAGCCTGACGAGCCTTGGGCCCCCAAGATCAGAGACAGCTGAGAGGTGAAGTAATTTAAGCCATTCTTCAGGGCCAATCCCACTGGTTTGCTAAGATGTGTGAGTTGCCTTTTCTTTGGAATAAATGAAGTTGTCTGCCCCACAAAGCCATCTCTTTTTTTTTTTTTTCTGAAAATGTTCCTCATCCTTCCATTTTCTGCATTATTCATGGAATGTCCCTTCCCAGGCCTATGCAAACTCCCGTTTTTTTTTCTTTTTGCCTGACCATCTCTTCCCCACTGCTGCTTTGCAGCAGCCCCTCCCTGCAAACACAAAACCGTCAACAGTGATGTGGTATTCTAACCAGCCTGAAAATTCACTGAGCTAGGAAAAAGAAGTGGGAAAAAAAAAAAAAGAGGAAAAAACAAGGAAAGGAGAGATGGAAAGAGAATAAAAGAAAGAGAGAGTAAAAAAGGGAGACAGAAAGAAAGAAAGAGAGAGAAAGAAAGACACAGAGAAAGAAAGAGAGAAAGGGAGAGAGAGAAAGAGAGAAAGAGAAAGAAATAA
>VZRS01003723.1:264948-405870 GCA_013398055.1 Ifrita kowaldi | reverse complement strand
GTGCCGCGGGTGGGGATCCCGAGAGTNTGCCGGGAAGTGCCGCGGGTGGGGATCCCGGGAACCGCCGGGAAGTGCCGCGGGTGGGGATCCCGAGGAGCGCTGGGAGGTGCCGAGGGTGGGGATCCCGGGGAGCGCCGGGAGGTGCCGCGGGTGGGGATCCCGGGGAGCGCCGGGAAGTGCCGGGCCGTGCCCGTCCCATGTGGAAACGGGGCAATCTAAAAGAGGCGAGCGGGGGCCATATCCCGGATCCGTCTGGTCACCGATCCGGGCTTGGCGGGAGGGCTCGTGGGGCAGAAACAGGCACCAGCACGAACAGTGCCCTAAAAGCTCACGTGTTGCGGGTTTCTGCTTGTGAAGGAAGGATGCGCATTTCGCAATTCCATATAAAGAGTTATTAATTAATTAATTAATTAGTGTTAATGAAGTTATTAATTCAGTGATGCTCAGCTTTAGAAATAAAAATATACTGGTGAGGAACAAACTACCTCTGTACAAGTCAAGAATACAGCTTTGCACCTTGTGCAGTCTAAAGTGCGGTAGAGCTGTGTGTTCTCTGCCATGGCTCTCTTTCTTTTTCCTTTCTGGTAGTGTTTTGTGTGCCTTTATAGTCCGACCGAAGTGTTAAAAGTGAGGAGGTGGCAATGCAGTCTGGTCTGTGGTTCTTCCAGGGGGACTGAAACGATGCAGCCACGATGATGCTTCAGGAGCTGGTGGCTCGGGCAGCCAGCCTGCACTCGGACAGAGCAGCAGTTTGGTTTGATGAATGCACTGGGAAACCTCCAGCCTTCCACACCTACGCCACGGTGGTTGAGCTTGCCGTGGGACTGACAGCTTTCCTTCAGAAGCACTGTGACCGCCAAGGCAATTGTGAAATAGGCCTTTACTGCTATCCAGGAATAAACCTGCCGTCTTGGATCTTAGGGTAATGGTTTGAATGCTTGCACTCTGTGTTGGTTTTCTAAGGGTCATCTCTGTTAAAGCAAAATTTACAGTTTGTTTAGATTTTTGATAACAACAAAAATGTAGTAATAGCATAGTAGTGCAATCAAGGTGCTGGAGTCTTGCATCATTTAGAGAAAAAGATGGCAATATTACAATTTTTTGAAAAGCCATTCCAAAAATATTTCTGAATCTTAAGTTCTAAAGATGTAAACTGTCTGTAACTGCATCCTCTCATTATAAGTGATTTAGCATGTTTATAGAAATACAGGACAATTAATGACTAGTATCTTTGTTCTGCTTGTTTAAAACTGGAAGTGATCTGACAAAAACATCTATTGAGAAAGGGACTGTGCAGGTTTTTTTAATGTGTTGTCTTGCTGGCAAAAAAACCATGATGCTCTAAATGCAGATTCCATGTTTTAAGTGTATTAAATGTATATTAAATATACATTTAATATTCCATTACAAATATTGCAGAAAGAAGTAATGAGCAGTGATATTGATTAACTAATGGCTAGGAAGTTGAAATGCGTGTGGTCACAACAGTCATGTTAATCCACCAATTTTTAAAATCCTGCTTCTGCTGATGAATTCTGATGTTTGTATCCTTTATATAGGTATCTTATGTATTCCTAGCATATATGATGTAATAGACAATCACAGGATCACAAGCATATTTTTTTCAGCTGGTGAATACAGCAGTAGTTGTGCTTCCTGGGGGCATGGCCTGTGTCAGGATTTTCCTATTGTCACACCGTGTGTAAAATACACAGTGGCACAAGACGAGGTACCACAGTGGAGTATGAGGATTTCAGTGGAGTGAGCAAGCACTGTAATCATAAACCTCCCACAAGCACTGAGGAACTTTCTCACTGGTCAGGAAATGCTCTTGCCCCAGTGCAGCAGTGGAGCAGGTTGCTCTGAGATGTGCAGGCACCATCCCTGGAGGTGTTCAAAACCTGACTGGACAAAGACCTGGACAACCTGCTCTGGTGTCGCAGCTGGCTCTGCTTGAGCAGGAGGTCGAACTCAGCATGCTGAGGTCCCTTGCAGCCTGATTTGTCCTGTATCCCATCACGTGCTTACTGACACAAGTGGCGGTAGGAGCATGCAGGATGCTGCCGTTCCCACGCCTCCCTTCAGGACCTTGGCGTTACTGCAGTGACAAACCACTTGCACAGAGAGGAAGTATAATAAATTGTACGTTCAGTACACAACCCAACAGCAGAGCAAATGTGAGGACTTTTGGGGACCCTTCATACTTCAGTCGCCGCTGACTGGCTTTGGTTTTCGGGGCCGTAGCGAATTCCAGCGCTTGTGGTTATGCGGGAGCGCCGCTAGAGGGGGCAGTGAGCGGGCGCTGCGGGGCAGGGAGCGGGAGCGCAGGGAATGGGAGCTCCTCCGCCGGCCTTGTAGGAAAGACATCTCAGTGGGTGCTTAGATTTTCTTACGCTGCATTCTTTAGACTCGTAGTAAAGTGTTTTCAGCGTGCAGGCTTTTGGTACTTTTTAGAATACGTTTGTACATGTTGTATGGGGATAAATGGAAAACTTATCTTTCTGTTTCTAGTCAATAGCAGGTTTTAAAATGTAATGCTTTTGATGTCAGTGATACCTTTTGTTGTCACTGACTTGCTTGGCTAGAAATACTGAATTTTTCGTCCAGCTTTAATCTTTTCCCTTGCTGTAAAAAACCAAAAGGCAACACTGATTTTCATCCTACTTTGTTACCAACAAGATCTTTAAAAGACTACATTTTCTAGCTCAGGCAACTATAAAAGTCTAAAAGAAAATTTAGCAAAATCTAAGAGGATTTTCTTACTTTTTTTTAAGTTGTTTAAAACATTTGTGTTTTATTAGAATCCTTCAAGTTCCAGCTGCCTATTCACCTATTGATCCAGATGCACCACCAACCATATCCACTTACTTCATGAAGAAAAGCAATCTTCAATATATTCTTGTTGAGAATGACAAAATAAATGTAAGTGTTCATGCTTCTACAGGAAGCATTAAAGAGCAATTTAAACGTGTAGATATGCAGATTGAATTCTGTTTTAATAAGCTTGGATGGAGTGCTTTTGTTTTTTTATGGCAAAAGGTTGTCTTTCTTATTCAGAAAAGAATATCTTTGAAATCAGAAGTACGAAATGCTTATTCCCTCTTCAAAAAAAAGCCTTCTTTCCTGTTACACTGTTGTTCAGGCAGCCTTGTTGGGCACTGACATCGGAAGACTTTTACAGACTTGTTTCTTTATATGTCAAGGTTGAGAGTTGGAAATCTGCAGTAATTAAAAAAAGCTCCTGCATTTAATACTTTGGTTTCTCTTTGTCTAACTCCTCCCAAATCTTATACCCTCACTCATTGCAAAGGGAATAGACAAGTTATAATTCAGATTCCTTGGTCTTCTGCAGCATTCTTTTGTATATTTCTTTCTTTTCTAATTTGCTCAGATAACTGTTTATTTTACGCTTATGAAGTCTGTGTTCACTCATATTTAATTTATAGGAATACATGAGCTTATAACTATCTGATGTGTATCCTCCGAAAGTGGAGGTATGAAAAATCACAGCTTGTTTGTATGAAATGCTGTTTCCTATTTCATTGCACACAGTACAACAACAGCAGTGCCTCCTGAGTTCCACTGTTTGAATTGTTCATTTTCTCTTGCAGAAATTCCAGATGTCCCATCCTGGCTGTTTTTACCACAATTCCTCCGCCATAGAACGTATTGGTTTAACTCTCTTCCAAATGAGCTCAAGCAACACTGATTTAAGTTCACAAGTAGACAATATGAAAAGTAAATGTGAACCTATCAAAGCTGTGGATAACTCACAGCCAGGATATGCCATTTGCCCAGATCAAACCAAAGTGAAAACATCAGAAGGAGGATACATGGACGCTGGCCAGAAAGACACTTTAGCGTATGTCCTGCATACATCAGGAACTACAGGGATCCCCAAAATAGTCAGAGTGCCTCATAAATGTATAGTGCCAAATATTCAGCATCTTAAGTAAGTGTGGTTTTCAGTTTTCCTTTCAAATGCTTTTACAAATTTGATGTTTTAAGGGTTTTTTTTAATACTTCAGAGGAGTGTAGGTAGGGTTTTTGCTGACACAGCTTTACTTCTTCCTCCTTATCTGCCTTTGTGTTTTTTGCTTTTATTTCCAAGTAGAATCATGTAACTTTTTTTCTCTATCAGTATTATACTTATATGGTGCTTTGCCTTCATTTTTGAGGGCTGTGCTTCGAATAGTATGCTGTTGCTCTAAATTTTGTACTGTTGTCTGGCTTGTGGCTTAAAAGAAATAGACAACAAAATTAATCATTTGTTCTCAGTTATATTTACTGTGTTCTGTAGTTTTTAAGTCCTAATTCCTTTTTAGGCTATGCAGGTTTCTTTCTGTTTCATTTAATATAAAAACAAATCTGTTACGGAAAATACAATCTGTTTTCTTCCTTTTTTTTTTTTTCTTTCTTTTCCTTTGCTTTTTCTTTCTTTATCCTTTTCTTTAAATGAGCATCTGTTAGTCGAAATATGCCTTTCAGTGAACTCTGTTGGTGTGTAATATGGTGGGTATCTTCACAAAACACATCATTAGTGAAATCAACAGTTACAGTCTAGGAGCTCTTGCTCAAATTACCTGTCTACATATTCAGAGCCCTTAAGATCTGAGCTTTGCTAATGTACATTTCTTTCATGCTTTCCTTCTCCTAGTTTGGAAGGTTTTTTTGACCGCATGCATCAGATTTGTAATTCCTAGTTTTCTTCTTTTAGATCCATATTTGAGATCACAGAGGATGATGTGCTATTCCTGGCTTCTCCTCTCACATTTGACCCGTCTGTGGTTGAATTGTTCATGGCTCTGACGAGTGGAGCCTCTATTCTTGTCGTACCAAACACTGTGAAAATGATGCCTGTGGAGCTCTCTGCTGCTCTGTTTCACCACCACCATGTGACAGTGTTGCAGGTAGGCAGAACCTAAGTGTCTCCAGTGTCTTGCTTCTCACTTTTGCTAATGCATACTGCTTTTTCATCAGCCTAGAATCTAATGTTAATAGGACAGGAGTGTTCTTGCTCAAAGGCAATAGCTATCCTTTTTGTTGTAGAGTGTTAGCTGTCTAGAAAGTTACCATTTGATCAAAACCTCAAACATTTTGTGAAAGAAAACATTGAGCTGAAGATCGTTTAAGAAACCTTTACTTATTAAGAATTAAACAAATTATTCTGTTAATTAAACTTTTTGTTCTGAAGAATCTGATAATAAAGTGTTACAGACATTTTAAGCACTTTTTAATGGGCATGATCTTGGAGCCTTTCCTCATAAACAACTTTTAATGGTAGTTTTAATGCTGAAAGTACAACTAAACCAGTGCTACATATAGGGTGGTAAAATGTTTGTCATTTTTACAATAACGAGAACAAGGTAACAATTGATTTCAGAGCAATACTTACTGTTTTCCTGTCACCTGGTGAGGCTTCGTGCACCTTTTATGTCTTAAATAAGTCATCTCCTGTATGATTTCAATTTTAATAGTTTGGAAGTTTGCAAAATTTACTCAAATTACTTATTCAGCGTGGCTGAATAAGCCTAGCCTGTGCCTGTAGTCCTGTCCTGTTCCTCTGGTCCTGTCACTTGTTACCTGGAAGAAGAGACTGACCCCCACCTGGCTACACCCTCCTTTAAGGAGGTTATAGAGAGCGATAAGGTCACCCTTGAGCCTCCTTTTCTCCAGGCTAAACAACCCCAGCTGCCTCAGCTGCTCCTTGTAGGATTTGTGTTCCAGACCTTGTTCCATTTCCTTTTTTTTTTTTTTTTAAGAATGATGGTATTTGAGATTGTAGGGTGTAAATTTAAGATTAGCGAGTAGCTGGCTGAAGATTCCACAGCAGAAAAAAAATCCATTAGTTACAAATCTTTGGAGCTATTCTCTGCTCTTACTTTCATTTGTACAGATTGCTATAAGTGGTGTCCATTATCCTATGACATACAAGTTTCGTGATCAGTTTAGCTCAGTGGCTTTTAGAAAAAAAAGTCTCAGATATTTCTCTCTATTACCAAGATTTTTTAAGTATGTCTTTTAAGACTTTTAAAGATATATTTATTAAGAATGTTAAGCAGTAATAGAGAAGGGCAAAATTTCGTGAATGAAGGTTTTTGAGATGTCTTTCTAAGAAAAGTTTGATTTGGTTTTTTTTTTTGATCACTGCCTTAGTCAGTGAAGGAAGGGCTTCTCAGCCGAATAATTGACAAAAATGTTCTCCTTACAGCTTAACTGATGGATGAGTAATTTTATGATGTTTCTTAAATAATAGAAAGTCATTGCCTCCCACCTTGACTTTTTTGAGCAGACTTGAAAAGTCTAAAAAGTGCTTATGAGGGAGGGACGAGTGTAAATGTTTTCCGTCTTTTTTGGTTGGTTGGTTGAGTTTTTTTGTTGTTGTTGCTGTAACTCACTAAAATTAAAATTACCAGTTGAAAAAATATGGTCTTCATCTATTACTAGAGAAAAAGAGTCTGGTAAGAAATCATCCCATTAATTTTCCAGTCCTCTTACTAGAAAAGTAGGCAAGAATGAGAGTGAAATGTGTCTGGTAAAACAATTTATAGTTTTTTCCTTTCAGTGAAAGGACTCTACATCACCAATAGTTTTATAGAAATAGTTGTTTAAGGAAACTGATTTGGGTGTGGGGGATTTGGGTTTCATATCTTTTCCCCCTGCTTATTTTAGTGTGGTGTGAAAGCTTTGAGAAAAACTAATTCTTGTAAACTGTTCTATTTACACAAATCTAGGGCAATCCAGAGTCTGACATCCTAGGAATTTTTAGTGTTATGTAAGGTCTTTAAATGTTCTATATTCAGGTTAATCAGATGCGTAGGTTATATTTTTGCTGTAACATTTTGAAATGAAGGGGAAAAAGGCTCAAACAATAACATGAAGAGAATACTGTGTTGCTTTTTGTTTCCAAGTAATTAACATAAGAACTAAGGTACATACACTTGAGGTAGTAGCTGAGACACAAAAGGGAACCCATAACACATCTGAGTAAAGAAGAAGCTGTGCAGAAGAACATAGGTTGGTGCTGATAGTACTCATTAAAGGCCTTACATGAGAAACAAAATCTCACAAAACACCAGTGTGATGGTTGATGCCATCTATTATACGTAGATGTTGTAAAGTACATCCATAATACAGCTACGCAGTAGATATGACAAAGCAGGAAGAGAGGTATACATATAATGACAAAATGTAACAGGTCTTTCTCTTTTTTTTTTGAATATGTATCATTCAGGCAACACCAACACTTCTCAGAAGGTTTGGAGCTCACATTATTAAATCAAGAGTGTTGTCTGCAAATACGTCACTTCGTGTCTTAGCCCTTGGCGGTGAAGCATTTCCCGTGCTGAGTCTTTTGAAAAGTTGGAAGCACAAGGAGAACAAAACAAGTATTTTTAATCTCTATGGTATTACTGAAGTGTCAAGCTGGGCCACTTGCTACAAGATTCCTGAGGAGGTTTTTAGTGCTGATTTTAGGTAGGCAAATTCACTGTTCTCAATGGCTTGGCATGTGAATGATGAAAATCACCAGAAATAGAACCTCAGTCTCCTGTTACCAGGACTACTGAGTCCTCATGAGTGTTTACACTGGTAGAAGTTACATTTGGGTTTTATGTAGAAATAGACTAATCCATTATCTCATGAGCCAGTACAGCCCCTCCTCCCCCCTATTTTAGTAGTGTGGATGACAGAAATTTGTCCAAAGTGGCTCACCCAAGGTTTCACAGTAATTTTACTCAAGTTTCAAGAAGAACTTTCTTTTCATCATTTATCACACTGTCATTTTTCACTCAGTTTCTAACTTGTTTGTTTGTGTGGCATTTTTTTTCCATGTTATTTTATAGAGTCATGAAAGGTACTTCCAGTTATCTCAGTGTTTCGTTTTCTCTCTGAAATGTGTAATTATTCCATGGCATAATAATTATACATGCAATTTGAGCTAAATGTGTCCTACAAAATGGGATGGTTTGCACAAATGATGTGATATATTAACCTGATGCTTAAACCCTTGAAGACTAAAAATGGTGGATTGTCACGAAGTATTATTAAATTCTCATGTAAAACTAATTTTCTCTGAGTTCAAACATAAAATGTAATACTTTAAAATAGAAATTGAACTGAAATCCATGCCAACGTTATTTTTAGTTGCTTTAAGTTTTAGGTTTGGCTTTACTGAGGAAAATACATTATTCTGTGCTCCCACTCAGAAATAGCTTCTATATTCAACAAATGAGGTCCTGCAACTGCTTGAAGAGGCTGGAGAATGAAGGGAAAGGAAGGAGTTGGTCAGTAGTTCAAGAGAAGTCTATAAATAAATACATGACATTGAAATGACAGTTTCTTGTATTTCAGTCTTTTCTGAACTGAACGTTTTCTAAATCTTTTTCTGAACTTTTCTTAACCGTACTTATTAAAATAGAGTAAAAGCTCAAATTAGGGAAAAACGAGTTAGAAAGCAGTTGCACTTGTTTAAATGGGTTGACTTGATGGATGTTTCAATCGGGGAGACTTAAAAGTTAACTGAAATGCTTGGGGTTCTCTCAGGGTATTTCAGGGTCCATTCAGGCCTCATTTTCTATCATTCTGTGGGTTTTTCTGGTATATATTAATGGCACCCATGCACACTGATGAAGTTTTTAATTTTTAATGAATTACTATGTTTTTAAAGAAGAAGCATTTGTAGAAAGAAGTCCCAAGCATCTACTTTTGCTCTATTACCAATCCTTTAAAAAACTACATGCTACCTGGTTTCTGGGACAGTTGTTTTGTGTTCAGAAGGGAAAGACTTCCACTGTTTCTCTCTAATATATTTAGAATGGATTTTCCTATACCTTTGGGATCACCGCTCCTTGGAACGAAACTTGAGGTCAGAGATGCCAATGGATCTGCAGTTCTTGAAGGCGAAGGACAAATATTTATAGGTTGTTTTATACTTCTAATTCTTCTAAGATACTGTTCTTAATTGTCTGAGTTTTAATAATATATTGATTATTTTACTTGGTATTTGCCTGTGATATACAGATTAGTGTAGCATTTTAAGTTCTGATTGGGCCAGGAACCTTCTGATGGTATTTTAGGTTGTGGGAATGATGAACAGGAAATTACTGTCATTTTATCTGCAGACTGTGCCTTTATTATATTGACTTCTTTTTCCCTTCTTGCATTTTGACATTCTCAGCTGAAGTAATTTCTGTGTATTAACTGAATTAACTGCATAGCCAGAATTTTACATTGCAGAAGTTTAGACATTGATAATGATCTTTCAGTATTTCTTATAGTGCTTGATAAAGTTTAATAGAATTCGATAAGACGCTCTTTATAATTTTCATTTATGGATAGCCATTAACTATATATGACCACAATCTTTTTTTGTGTAGGTGGTGAAGAACGAATCTGCTTTCTTGATGATGAAATAACTGTGCCACTGGGTACGATGAGAGAAACAGGGGATTTTGTAAGAGTGAAGAATGCAAAGTTGTTCTTCTTGGGTCGGAAAGACAATCAGATTAAACGGCACGGCAAACGTTTCAATATTGAATGTCTGCAGCAGGTAAGTGCTCACATCCACAGAGTAGAGTGTGCCACTATAAAAAGGCAGGTAATAAGGAACGCATTGTTATCATCAGAAATGGGTATTTGCTTGTTTTCAGATGACTTTCAGGAGTCTAAAGGAATTTGGGGGTGTATTATAAAAAATCTAGTCACATAATTTAGGGAGGAGTTTTTTCTGAGTTCTTGGAAATCTGTTTTATTGTATGGTTTCTTCCAGGAGAATTGAGAACTGTATAAAAATCTGAATAGTACTGAGTATAGTGATTGTTCTACAAGATTGAGTGTCAGACTCCTGGATTGTATCTCATTCATGGCATTTTGGCAAATAATACACATATCTCTGAGTTCATTTTTATATGAAGTACAAGCTTCAGCTACAAGAGAAGATATTTCATAGGATGTTGTGTAGGAATGTGAGAAAAATACAATTTTTAAAGGTGTGCACTTTTTTCATTGTTTTTTGCTTCTTTTACTCTACTGATGAACATTTGCATTTCAAAGCAAGACTAATATTTTTTAATTACAGGCTGCTGAAGATCTTTGCCAGGTAGAAGCTTGTGCAGTTACCTGGTATCAACAGGAAAAACTTATCCTGTTTGTTTTACCAAAAGATGATTTTGAAGAAAGAGAAACACTTAAAGAACTCCAGAAGCATCTACCAGCTTACGCAGTGCCTGATGAGATTGTAGTGATTAAAGCTTTGCCTTTAACATCACATGGTAAATGAAGCCATTAAGTACCCTTGCCACTTGTTTTAATGGTATCTATTGCTTTTTTTTTTTTAATTGACCAAAATCCAGTATCTGATTCATGCTTTTAGAATATGTACATTAGATAACTAATGCCTAGTAGGAAATAATGGCCATCTATTATGTTTTCTTCATGATGTTTCATTTAAGAGTCAAAGAGTAGTGGAAAAATCAATTTAGTTTTAACACTGCAGATTTCTTTCCTCAGTTGTTCCTGTTGCAATCTGCAACAGAACCCTCACTTCAGATGAGGAAAAACCAGGCCTTGAAGGTGGGATTGTGTGGGAGGGGTAAATTTTCAAAAACCTTGCTGGGTTTCGTGTAGTTGATCAACTGTGTAAAAAAATGCAGATGCAGTAGAGTATGAATGAAGAAGTACATACAAGAATATAGTGACTAGTTGGCAGAGCAAGTTTTGAAAGTGTTAATACTAAAAGCGCAATGAAAAAAATCGTCCTTTATTTTCTACAAAGGCAAAGTTGATATATCTGAACTGAACAAGATTTACCAGAACCATCTAAACTCCAGAAGGCGTGACAGTAAGCTGAGTGACGCAGAGGAATTGTGGGAAAGATTGCAGTATTTATGGAAGGTAGTATTTTGAGCTGCCTTTTTATCTTTGCAAGTGGATCATTATACATGTCTCAGGAATTAAACAGTTTTAAGAAGTATGACTAATGCATCCAGAACATTCTAGCTGCCTATAGATTTAAGCAGTACAGCTCTTTTCTGTTCAGTTAATACTTAAATATAGTTACTCTGCAGTGGCCAAGAGGGAGTCATTTATATTTTTCTGTCAGATAAAACCAAAGGCTACGAGGTATAAGCAATTAGCATAGGAAGAATGTAATCTGTCAGTGCTTTTTTAATGCTGCTTCTCATGCCAAAAGAAGGTATCACTAAAGAAAACAAGGAACTGGGACATGGAAACTTTCTAAAAAAAGAGCTGCTGTGTTAGTAGAGTTTCCTATTTCTCAAGGTAATTATAAATTGAAGAATCCTTTTTTCAAATAGATGGCACAGTTGCACAACTGTCTCTTGGACTGCCTGTTTGTATTGTTTCTAAATTTCTGTGCTAGAGACTTGTTTTCCAAGGTATTGAAATACGATGCCAAACAGTATTACTTTGTTTTTCAAAGGTGAACGTACAAGTTTCACCTGAAAGTGGGATTAGCTGTGGTTTAGGACTTCAGCAAGTAAATGTACTAAATTTATTTGTCTGTGCCGATTGTTTCTGCCTTGATGGCTATGAAATGATAGCCCAAGGGATTGGATATGACCTAGACCCATTATGGACAGCAGAAGGTGGCTTCCAGAACCAAAGGACTTGGACTTCACACCCAGGCTTAATAAGCAGGGAGTGCAGTGAGAGGCAACGCAGTTACTGCTCTTTGTTGTAGTAACAATGCCAAATGCAAAATCTTTCATGAGCTGAGGGGCTTGTAACTTCAAAAGTAGGTAGGTAAGTAGATTACTTAAATAATTCAGAAGTAAAAAAGAACAGTTTGTATAAGTTTTATTAATATAATAAAACACCTAAACTGATTTTGTTGAAAGGCATCTATGTTTTATCTGCAAAGTTGTCATTCATAAATGGTATTGAAAATGGCCAATCAATATGTATCACAATTCCCTTTAATTCCTTAGGCTGCAGAATTGGAATTGAGCAAGACATTTTGTAAACAGAACCTGTTTCCTCATTCCTCCTAATTCTTGATATATCAGTCCCTCTGTTGGCACTAACATGTTTTAGTGATTTTCTGTAGAGTAGTGAGTTTTCTCAGTTGTTGATTTTTAGCAGGACTTCTGGTTGTTGAGGTGGATTCTACCCTGCTTGAGGTTTTGTATGTGACATGGTATATAACACCTACAGACTAGTACCTCTCTCCTTCTTTTTTTCTCTAGTCTGTCCTCAGTCTTCCAGGTGATTCCACTGGAATTTCTAAAGATGCAGTATTTCTGTACAGTGGTGGAGACTCCCTAAAGGCGCTACGATTTTATGATGAAATTGAGATGTTAGTAGGCAAAGCTGTACCTGGACTCCTTGAAGTTATTCTCAGCCATTCAATTGAAGAGGTTTACAGACATATTCTTAAAATGCTGTTTCCAGATGAAGAACAATTAATGACTCCTGGCAATGTTGTGAAAAGAAAATTAAGAGGGGACAGTGGAGAGGAATTCCATGGAAAATCTATTAAACTTACATCTGAAAGAGGTCTTGAGTTTGCTTCAGGATTAATTCCATTTCTTGCACTGAACAGAGGAAATCATTATTTCACCATGAATTTCACCAAGTCTTCTATACACCCCAAAAGTACAGTACAGGTAGGAGTGGAACCATCCTTTCTGCAGCCATACTTTCTGCATTCCAAGACTCCAAGTGTAATGAAAAGCCATGTGCAAGGGTCTGAACTGGAGAGTAGAATTTTAACAGTTGAAAACAAGGCAAATAAAAATGACTGTTCCTCTGTTCAGCAAATCCATGCAGAATGTAGTCATTTGCCAGTGGCAGAGTTGGCATTGTGCATGAGGTGGAAGTCAAACACAAGGAAATGTGTTGATGCATCACCACTGGTTATAATACCAGCTAAAGAAAAAGTATCTGCATGTGTGTATGTTGGCTCTCACTCCCATGCAATGCAGGCGATTGATCTGGATTTGGGAGAAATAAAATGGGAGAAGACCCTTGGAGATCGTATTGAATCTTCTGCCTGTGTATCCAAGTGTGGAAATTTCATTGTTGTTGGTATGTCTTTTGTTTCAGCCTTCATTTTAAATTCTTTTTTCTGCTAAATACAAGATGAATGATAGAGAATCATATTTCTTATCTCTGGTTGTCCTACATCCATCCATCAACTTCCATATCTGCCTCAGAACTAATTTATTGTAAAATAGAAACAGAAGGAAGAAGTAGTTTAAGTTTCATGATAACTAGTGATGGTGCTTATCTAACATATACACTTGGGTTTATTATATCCCAACTTATTAATAAGGAATAATCAATGGCTTTTCTTTTTTAGTGGTAGGTTAAGGTGTGGCATTTAAACTGATATTTTTTGGGGGTTTTTTTAAGTATGGAAAGGTGATACAGTCTTAAAATGTCCTTGAAAATTGATAGTTAGAAATTAGTACATGGTACCTCATACTATTTTTCACAGAGTTTAATTATCTCATTTGACTCTTCTTTTTGGAAATGTGAAGAATATGTTGGGATAATTTTTTGGTTTTGTCATATCCGTTGTCAATGGAGTTGCCATTATTTTTCTTAGTGTCATCTTTTTAGCTAATACATCTAAATCACTGGTTAGCACAGGTGTCCAAGTGGTGAGGTTTTTTAATGCAAGTCTAATGTTGCCATCTTTTTGTTTGTATTTTAATTGCTATTTACTCTTGATAATAAAATGGAATATTTCATTAACATGAAGGAGTTTCTATGATGACAGTTCGGTTTTCATTAGAAAACCTACAAACTTTATTCTTTTGACACCTTTGTTTTCAGAAACAAAAGCTAGGCAAAGAGGTAATTTTAAAAATTTGTATTCTCCCTTTTAAGCAACTTGCTATGTCTTCTAATATTGTTACTGAAAAATTTGATAGAAAGACAGTGAAATAAATATATTCGAAATGTAACCTAGAAAAAACACACAGAACAATCATCTTTGAATGTATCAGCAAAACCTTTGAGCTAAAAACAAAGGAGGAGCTTTGTAAAATATTTTGAAACTCTACCTTATGAATAATCTTATTTCTTTCCAGCAGTGATGCAACTAACAGCAGAAATCACACCATAAATACAAATAATCATTATTATTTTTTCCCCTGTTGTGTTTTATCCCACATAGGTTGTTATGATGGCTTAGTATATGTGCTTCGAAGCAGTGATGGAGAAATACACTGGACTTTTGTCACAGAAGACACTGTGAAAAGCTCTGCAATTGTAGACCCTTCCAGTGGACTGGTCTACATTGGATCACATGACCAACACGTGTATGCTTTGGATATTTATGTAAGAAGACTGACTAACTTTTACATATAGAACAATAAATACCCAGTTTAGACTCTATTTGTAGTACACCAGAGGAAGTTCCACTGGTGTTAGTATTCTTAGGAGTCCACAGTCACGCTTCTGAAAATTAGGCCTACTCTAAGTGGGGTTAGGATTATGTGACAGTAAATAGTTTCAGTGGTGTTCTCAGTTGTGGTTCTTGTCTTATTAGTCCTGGTTGAAACCAGATCTTAAGTTTCTGAGTTATTAAATTCTCCGTGGGTGTTTCAGAATAAGGTACCTAGCTAGAAATAGAACTGTGGTTTTCTGGTGGGGAAAGAATCTTACATTATAAATGAGAAGATGGAGGGAGATGAAAAATAAAAGGGGCAGATATTGCCTTTTGATTAGGTGAATTTACTTTGTTTGTTGGAAGAGAAAGGCAATGGCACGTGTTGCTGCCATAGCATGTGGATTGTCTTCACTTCTTAACTATTTGCTGAGTAAACACAGTATTTGATAATGTTTGACATTCCAAGGTCTTTGTAAACATCATGAGCTCTCACTCCAATTGAAATACTGTTTATTATTCTTTTTTTTTGTATTTACAGAAAAGGGTGTGTATATGGAAGTTACATTGCGAAGGTGGAGCTGTGTTTTCATCTCCTTGTCTAAGTTCTTTTCCACATCACCTCTATGTTGCTACACTCGGGGGACTGTTCCTGGCTGTTAACCCAGTATGTACCTTTGCTTACATGACTTTCATCCCAATCTCAAGTTTAAATGAAACCAAATGTATTTCTGAAGCTAAGATCACTATTCTGATGAAAGGGGAGATGATCATATGTTACCATGAAATATTTTTCACTTGGGGGCATTGTAATTATACACAAGGTTACCATAATACTTCCCATGCTTCAGAAATCTATCTGGTGATAGGGAGAACTGAAGTGACGTGCTTAAATTCACATGCTGACTGTAGGCCGAAGTTGCAATCAGTTTCTTGTCATTCCCACATCAGTAAAACCAGTGTGAGAGCAAGTCTATAGATTTATTTCCTGCCCCCTCCTCCTTTGACAGTAGGATTGGAAAAAAATATACAGAAATCAGAACAGAATGCAGAAGGAAGCCCTTTCAATTCCTCTTACTGTTTCCCTCCCCATATTTAAGAGCTGTCCTTTTAATCTCGCAGTGCAGTTCGGTTCTTTGCGCTGGGGAAATGGCATTCTTGAGAGATGTGGAGCAGTTTCATGGTTTTCTGAGGCATTGTTGTCTTACAGCTGGTCCTGCTTGATAAAAGGAATGGGGACTTGAAGCAGCTGTTAATGTTTTTGTACTCACACACCGCAGAGCATCAATCCTAATCACATTTACCTTCCACCCACTACAAATGTCCTCGGTAATAACCAATCTACCATTAGAAAACCAGCGTGTGTGGTTTTGCAGCCAGAGTGGGCTGTGCTTAAGAAAAGAAATTTTTTTATTCTGTAACCCAGAGTAACAGGTAGTTGAGGAACCCACCTACAAATGAGTCTGCACATTCCTAATTTTATCAATAATCCTAATTCCTGGGGAATGTGCAGGATACACTAGGAGTGCGTTGTGACAGTCATAGATTTTGAATTGCGACATGTCCTGATTCCAAGTTACATCTACTTCATTGGTCCTTGTCACATACTGAAGTGCTAGGAGTGAAATAAAAAACTGAATCTGGCATTTATTAGAACTACTGCTAATACACTATTAATTATCTTTATTACTTTGCCTAGGGGGAGGAAGAAAGGGTAAAAAATGGGTATTGACTATCCTGTGTAAAACACTATACAGTTTGTTGGAATAAGATTTGAAGAGTATTTTTGCTTCTGGTATGGGTTCTGGATGAGAGAAACCTACTTTTTGATTACATTTTTGGTTTGTGTGGGTTTTGTTGATGTTGTTTTTGTTTGGGGGTTTGGGGTTTTTTTCCACGCTACATAATGGCTGGGTCAGGCAGTGATGGAAGGGTTGTTTTGTGCTATTTCTTGTAGTTGTGTTAAGCATCAGATATTCCATGCTGCCACTTTCAGGTGACGGGGAGTAAGATTTGGAAAAGCAGCCTTGGAAAACCACTCTTCTCCTCTCCTCACTGCAATGAGAACTATGTCTGTGTTGGGTGTGTGGATGGAAACTTGTATTGTTACACTCATTCTGGAGAAAAGGTAAAAGTGGTGTTGGGTTTTTTATGTCCACCACAAAACCCTGAATAAGATACTTTATTATGACTGTTTTCTGGGGCTTAATGATTGACATATAGCTTTTTGTGAACCAAACAGAAATGTCTGTTGTTAGAGAAAGAAGAAAGTAAAAAAACTGTTTGCCTGGGGTAGTCCATGCAGTTCATGGCAAAATCACAAACTCAAGCTGCCTGATGCAGTAAGAGAATTTCTAGTTCAGGCCTTACACCCAAAGTAAATTGTAAAGTGTAGTGCTAGCAAATTACATGGTTTCATTTGGAGTTTTTCAAACAGGTTTAAGCTATCTCTTCTGTAAGATGGTGGTTATGCAGAAGTAAAGGTTTCTTATAATGTTTATGCATTTATCAAAAAACTGCCAAATCATAATTCCGGTAAAATATGTGTCAGCCTTCACATTGAATTAAATGAGAGTATTTTTTCAGTTCCTCAGAGAAAAATGTAGTTTGTATCTGGTGTTTAAACAACTGACACTGTTTGTTGGCCTGAGATGCAGTATACATGGCAATTCCTAAGCCTTTTCTGATTATAAAATACGTGTTAGCCCATGCCCTGCTCGCTGCTTGCAGCAGTGCTGCAGAACTGATACTCTCTTGAGGAGGGATCTGCACACTGTTAGCATAAGCAGAGGAAATCTATATTACAAAAGGAATATCTGCCTTTCTGGCAAAGAATGGCATGTTAACAGGATTCTTGATGTTCGTTGCTAATTGTACAACAGCCCAAGAATATTCTTTTCCCAAGTTGGCCATCTTTATATGGGCCTCACTGAAGATAATAACTCTTCCCTCTTCCACATCTATTTTATGGGACTTATTGCTTACTCTCTGTGTAAAACCTGACTTATAATTTGATGAGGATTTACCAGCCCTCACTGAAATCTAGTACACTTTTGAAATTAAATGCTCTCCTATCAACAGCGGGTCTATTAAAAAATTATAGTTGCTGTAAAACTGATAATGTGAAAAACCTTTGATAATGGGTGGTTGTGTTCTTTCTGTAGGTTTGGCAATTTTCCACTAATGGGCCAGTGTTTTCATCCCCGTGCCTCTCAAGTTTAACTAAGCAAGAAATATTTTTTGGCTCTCACGACTGCTTTATCTACTGCTGTAACATGGAGGGTAATTTACTGTGGAAATTTGAAGCCACTTCAAGTGTATATGGAACACCATTCATTTTCCAAAGTGATGACTTAAATAACAAAATCCTCTTGGCAGCAGTATCTACAGATGGCAAAGTGTGGATCCTGAATGCCAAGAGCGGAACAGCAGAAGGAGTAGATAAGCTTCCAGGAGAGGTTTTCTCTTCACCCGTGGTATGGGGAACAAAGCTTGTTGTTGGCTGTAGAAATGATTATGTTTATTGTCTAGATCTGTATATAACAGGAAAAAATAACAGCTAAGATGTTAGGCTGCTCCATGTTTATTGTTTACGTTTGTAAACTAGGAGCTCACAGGTGCTCTCTACCCCTCTGCCTATTTTGCTGCAGGCACGAGATACTCCTTGCAGGCTTATCAGGTAGGATTTTGCATGAGGCAGTGTCCACAGTGGGCTGTAGTGATGGAGGGAGCGAGGATGGCTGCTCAGCACCTTGCCAGAGAGGGGACAAAGTGTGTAAGGTGCCATATTCCGCAGCTTGGATCGCGGGCTTGTCTCCGAGGGAGGAGTGTATTGCTTCGTCTGAGTCCATCTCCACCTGTGCCTGGCTCCTCCTTGCATCAGACTACTGTTTGTCTGTCTGTCAAGATTTCTGTGCCAAGGCCAGCTAACCAAGTCCTTTTTTGAATCTAACTTTTAACTTGATTTTTGGAGACATAGCCTGAATTTCATATACCTGGAAGGAGCAACCCGTTTACTATAGTTTGTACAAACAGAATAATGATCTGTCATGGACCTAGGCCCTCCAAGGCTTTATTCAATCCAGCATATACTTAGACTCCATTGAAGTCAGTAGGAGTTTCCTCTTACATTCTAAAGTGGAAATAACACTATAAATATTTATTAAATTTCAATGACAGGTATGGTATGAGTTCCAGGATCAAGTGTGCACTGCTCAAATCAACCACGGTCAAATAATTTTTAAAGATATTTGAAGGAATGCTGTTTACATTGTCTTCACAAGAGCTATTAATAAAAGGTTGTGTAAATTGGGTTTTGTGTTCTTCAACACCTTAGGAATAAGTACCAGGGGTCTTAGTAATGCAAATCAAGTACTTGGAGTGGCAAAAGTACACTTCACTGAGAGCATTCCCTGACTAAGAGTCTTCTAAAAGAAGTATAGTAGAAACTCTTATCTTACTTTATCTCATGAACCATCTACTTTAAATCCTATGGAGTACACAGTACATTTGTAGCACTGTGAAAAGTTCTGTTTGTAAGGCAAACCTGAACTACATGATTAGCATAATGAGACACAGAGGACATATATCAATGATTAGATAATTTTGACCAGGTTACAGTTTAATAAGAATTAAAATGACAGTATAATAAACAATTGCACTTTAAAACATTTGAAAAAATTAAAAAAGTACACAACAAATACCCCACAATTATACATCTTGTTTTTATACATTACTATATGAACATAGAGGTTAATCATATATAACCTTGTCAAAAGAAATGGTATTTTGTGTTTGTATACGTTACAAAAAATTGAGACAATATACTACATAGTGGTTTATTCAGTTCTTAAAACATTTTTGCTGTTTTAAACTGGGTAGTAATGTTTTAGATTTATTTTTACAGATTTCCAATACTTTATCAGAAATGGTTGCAACAAAGCTAAAGCAAAGTATCACTTCACTTCATTGGTATTTAGTGCAAATCTTTGTTAATTTAACATGAAATGTCACTGTTGGACATGTACACTTTAGAAATGTTTCCATCAAGTACTGTACATAATACAGTTTCCATTGTTACACTAGATACCTTTATGGTTGAAAAAAAACTCTGCTTTGAAGCTTTAGCTTAGGACCATCCTTAATGAAAGCTCTATTCTATGTGCTATAAATGGATTGAATTGGAAAATTGCATCCTTATGTCATGCACAATAGCACCTAATTTTGCTATGCTTTCAAAATATCAGTGTCTTTAATCCTGATTTACTTCACCTTCTCTGTATTTCTACCTGGCTCCCCCTCCCAAGAAATAATTGTAAAGATGGATTTCAGGCAGTTTAGTTATTACAAATCCATACTTCAGGCAAACAAACTTGGAAAAAATGTAAATTTGACTTTAAGATGCACTAATTCCTGGTGCAAGCAGATTAAAAGTAATTACGGGGCCAATTCTTTCTTCAGATATTGAAGGCATTGAGTTGGGTTTTTTTCCCAAGCAGCATTGTCTCATTTCTGCTTAAAACATATTAATTACTTATATTCATGGTAAAAAAGTTACTTTAGAGATTCTGGTCTTAAATATGAAACTGAGCAAAACTGATGGCTCCCAAGCAAGCCCATCTTGCTGCTGCACATGTACTCGATCTAACACATCCATTGTGTTTGTGCTATTGTAACCATGATACTGAGCCCCTGTTTTGTCTTTGGTGGGAGAGGCTGTACTTGACAATGACTTTTGCTGAAACTCCTTTTGGTTCTGGGAACAGAGTATACCACAGGTTTCACTCTGTTTCCGGTGTAGTTTAAAATGCTGTTTCTCATGCTGCTTACAGCAGTTTGGCTAAAACACTTCCATGAAGCATATGTTGTATCATTCTATAATGATGTAATTTCTTTTCATGAAAATGTCTCCCTTTATGATGTTGTAGGCTTAAATGTTCCTTTGAGCCTTATGGTTGTAAGAAGGAGACTTTGAAATTTTTTTTAAGCCTTCCTTGTAAAACAAACTCAGTTGATTTATTTAATAGGGTGACATTTTAAAATGCAGACCTAGCAATTTCTGTGGGATGTTGAGGACAGTGACATTTTTATTACATTTATGGACTTTATCCTTTTTGTGTAAGAGGGAGGGGTTGGACATTTCCATTTTAGTTATGTGAAGTAATAAAGTGTTCAATTGCCACAGCAGATACCTGAGATGGGGTAAGTAAACTTCTTTCTGAAGTGTTCTGGCTATATTGGTCAAAGTACAGGAAGTTATATGAACTACCTGAAGTTGCATGTGGAGTAAAATCAGGAAGAATGCAGAGTTAAAACTCCTAAAACTCTCACTGACTTAGCTTTCAGTTCTCAGTTAACTTCTGTTCTGCCAGTCCTATGCCTGTGGGAACTTACTGAAACAAATTCTACAGCTGCATTCACACAGGAACAGTTTAATTACAGTCAACTGATTTAAAGTTGTAATCCACAGTCACTGTCTCTATGCAGCATAAATATGGCCAAGCACAAACAGTGATGCACTTAGATGGCTAGAAGAAACAGTGAATCCCTGATTTCTTTCTGAGAACTTAACGATATTTGTTTAAAAAATGGTGGCTTTTTAAGTAGGATTAATTGTTTTCTTCCTAGAAGTGAGGGTATATAGATGTACTGTATTAATCCTATGATGAAAGAAATTACCTCAGCATTTGGATGGTACCATCTATCTACTTATCATTTGCATGTGGAACGGTGTATCCTGAAGCTCTTCCTTAGGGAAAAAGGTTTCAAATAGCAGGCAGAACTGGTAGTTCATACAGTTTAACATGTTTAATAAATTATGACTTAAGAGAAGGGAACATGCATCTTGCCTTAATTTCAACAATGAAGCTCTGAAAAAATTTCTGAGATCTCAGACAGAGAGATCTAAAATTCCAGAACTGAACACCAACAGAATTTAAGAAGCTTCTGAACCCTTATTCTGTTCTGGCCCTTACAATGATACCTGCTAAAATTTACACCCAGTATCTGAGCACTCTTTTTGAGAGAGTCTGGCTGTGAGATTTTTGCCATGACCTCCTTTCGCTATTTGTCAAAGCAATGACTTGAGTATGACTTGAGTAGACTTTACAGTGAGCTAGAGCAAAATGGTAATCAGTTCAGTTTTCAGTCCTTCCAATACATGCATTTTCAGTTTTGTCATGTGTAAAAAGCAGAATAAATAAAAGAAAGCAATTAATAGTCAGCAATAGAGATGTAATTTTACAGTTTACTTTATGATCTGTGGACAGTCACTCCAGGCTTTTGCTTTCCTCTTGGCTAACGCAAGCCAGGCTGGTTCTGTTGACACTGGGTTAGCATCAGGCGTAGAGAATCTCTTGGCCACCTCCTTTGTCACTGGGGTCGATGGAACAGAATCTGAAATTTCCACTTTTTTATGGGATAGGGAGAGGGAAAAAAAACCCCAACATTAGTTGAATCCTGTGCTTTGTTGCAGGACTCTAGAGATTTCACTTTTATATGAAGATATTCTGATCTGACACTAGATATTTATTGCCAACACTTTCAGTTAAATCTTACTGTATTTGCAGAATAATCAAGTTAGGAGGAGCTGAGTTTCCTTTTTCAGAGGGGATTCCATGTGATCTAACTCACAAAAATAGGGGCAAAATTTTCAGTCTCTGTGAGATTCAGAGAAAACATTTCCAGTTTGGCAGTCTTCCTCTTTAAATAAGCTATTTTAATTACATCTGCACCTTAGCAAACAATGGGAAATAAAGCTAGGGTTTTTTTTTTTTTCCTCTTTGGTAATGCAGCTGCTGCACACATGTAAACCAAATGTATTCAGTAGTATTTAGATTCCCTCTTCAGAGAAGAAGGTGGTCCTATAGCTTCCTGCCTCCGTTAACCCTGCCCAAGAGACTGTCCTTGAAAAGAAAGAAACCTCCTTTCACCACTAGCTGTTTGCCACATTTTCTTCAAAGTAGTATCTTGAAGACAAACAGCAGTCTCCATAAGAACATGTGTTTAATAAACAAATTATTTCTAAGAAGCAACTTCACAGAGCAGAACTATGGAAGTATTGTAGAAGTCAAATGGGAAAATAAGTTCTGAGACAGTGAATGCCCTTGAAGGCAACCTGAATAGAAATGTGTTCTGTCTGAAACATATGGAGTAACTCTAAAAATCTCAGTTACAAAACAACTCCTCACTCATCCCCCCACAATGACACGTTTTCTTTTTTAGGAGCCAAAATTTTTTTTCTTGTTAGATGTTCAGATTCCCAATTACTTTTAGTTGCATTTCATTTTCAGGTTTTGAATGTGTATAAAAGCTTTAAAATTGCATGGATGCCAAAAACTGTTCTATTTTTCTTTTTAGTGCATCTTTAATCATATATTTTTATCTGTAAGTAAATGAACAGTAGCAGCAGCAATTTCTGTAGATGGACGCTTTGAAAAGCTAGTTATTTCAAATGCTGTCGTAATTTATGCTATTTTAAAGGTCACACACTCTTACCAGTTCCTGTTGCACAAGACACAAGTGCAAGTTTGAAATACACTGCCTTCAAGTTGTGGGTGTTTTTTAATGTCCTTAGAGGAGGACTTAGCAGACTTCCATTTTAAACATGTCCTAGGCTGGTCTTGTCTTAAATGCTCTTCTAACCATGGGAAGCCCAAATCAGTCTTGTTACTCACAAGTATTTGTATATATGTATAGTTGCTAATGGCTGCCTGGCTCCAAATGTAGTCAGTATTCACAGAGAAATCCAGTTACTATTTTGTAACGGCCAATAGAGTTCTATGCTTTCACTTCAGGTAATTCAAATTTGGTAATTCCTCCTCACTCTCCTCCTGAACTGCCACTCTAGAGCAGACAGAATGACTTTGGATAATTGGGTTTTGGCCCTTTGATCTAATTTGGCATCATCTGTTGTGATGGAGCTTGATTTCTGCTAGACTTGACCATGTACAGCATAACAACACTGTACTGAGTCTTTGGGGGTAGGGGTGCCATAGAGCCCCTTTAGAGTTTGACAGGCATGCTGTAAAGCATGAAAGTTTTGGGCAATTTATGTAAGATCTTCGAATGGTTTGGGTTGGAAAGGATCTTTAAAGGTCATGTAGTCCAACCCAAGATGTTCCAAGTGAAGTTCTCAGGAATATCTGCTCGGGTGTGCAACTACAGTGTGAAGATCCAGCTGTTGAACCAACTGAATAAAGGCATGGTGGGCGGGAGGGGGTTCAGCTTGGGACAGTCTGTAATGCAGGAGTAGCACTGGTTTAGCCTTTAACAAATTAGTTGAGTCACCCCATTGCTTTCAATAGTTGCATTTCATAGTCCTTGGCACAGAGTGGTACTGAACAGATGCAGCTGATACTTGTATTTACTTTCAGAAATGCTATTTACTTGTGTAACTTTTTAAAAGGTTTCTTTAATACCTATCCACTCAAAAACCTTTTGCCAAGGACTACTGTTAGCTAGAGAAATACAGGCAAGTCTGTATTTCAACAATCACCTTATACCACCCCAAATGTTATGCCCTTTGGGGAAGTATTTATTTTAATTTGCCTGCCTTTTGAATATGGAATAGTTTCAGCTTAACTGAAGTGACAGATAAAGCAGTAGGTTCTGGTTCCAACCTTCCATACCAAATATTTGACTGGGAGGGAGAAACCCTAAATTCAAAGTAACAGACTACTGCCAACTGAATTGATTATTTTTTAAGCATTTTTCAAATGAGAATGCTTATTTCCAATATTGAGGGGTGAATATTTCTCCTTGACAAACTGGGAGGTGTGAGAACACAACATGTTTCATTTTCTGCACAAATACACTTTGTAGAAGTTAAAAATCATTCCCCCTCTGTGCTAACCCCCAACCTAAAGGCAAAACAGTACTGCAATTGCAATTTACAGTAAATCAGATCCCTCTAATGTGCATTAGTCATGTTCCAAAAATACTGTGGATATGGCTTGGGGAGACAGCCTAATTTGGCTAACTTGAACTGGGGCAATTCTAAGGAATTGCAGCAGTGCAGCCTTAATAACCTAGGGAGCCTGGTAAAAGTTTGTTAAAATTAGGTATTTCCATCATAATGGGCAGCATGAGATGGGAGTAAGTTGTGTTATTCTGTGCAATGCATTTGTAACTCTAGCATTAGTATATGAGTAGTATGTGAGGGGGAGAAAAACTCTCATTCACTTTCTCAAAAACATGCAATACCATTTCTGAAGTGCATTATTCCTAGAGTGAATCTGAATCTCTCAACTGTACCTGTCACAGATGTTGGAAGGGTGTTCGACTTTTTTAGATGCTCCCTTCTTTCTAGTCTTGATGCAGCAGTCTCAATTTTCTTCTCTCCTTCTTGAGCTGTAGATTTCTGCAGTGTGCTTGTTTTGCTGCTGCTACTTTTGTTATCTGACTGATTACTTGCAGCAGCCTAGAACAGAGAAGGGAAACTGCTAAATGAGAAACTGTCAGGTAGTGGCTACAAATTAGAGATGACACACTTGATGCTTTCATTCATCACCTGTTCTTTCCTTAACCTTCCTTTTTGGCAAAGGATCACAACACTGATACTTCTAAAACCAACACTTAATAAAGCCTGTAAAAAACCCACCACAAAGTTAAATTTGTCATGTTGTCATTTCAGTCAAAATACTGACGAGTTTGAGCCAGCCCTCCCTGATAAATACAGCACTGAAACATAGTGTGCATCTGTGGGCAACTTCACACCCACTGCTGTTTTCTTCCATCAGTTGTCTATGGCTCTGGTTATGCACGTATCCACCAGAAATTTGGGTCTCATAACAAACACCAAAATATATTTAGTTATCCACATAATATCCCTTTTTACCATCTGTGATATCTGTGTACAACATCCCTGTTTGTGCAGCATTGCTTTGGCACTGTAAGTAGAAGTGCTCTCCTTACTAATAGAAAGCCATGGAGAATAAATAGCTATTTGGAGAACAGGAAAGAAGTGATTGAATTCAGTGCCTGCTTTAGGCATTTGGATGTATCATGATTGTTCATTTCTTCTGTTCATCTGTGTTTTACCCAAATAGTACATGCTATGATAAAAATAAATTCAGACTTACTAATATTCACCTATAACTGCATATTTCAGCTGTTATTCCCCAAGCATTAAAGGTTAACATCTCACTTAAGCTCTGAAAGAACCACATTGCACACAATTTTTCTGTTCCATCACCTGCACAGTGGTTGTGCTTATGATTGCCATTAACTACCACCTGGTATCATCAGAGTTTACACTAAAATTGCCAAACTATTGCACAGTATTTTCTCCCAGAGGTCTCAGTTTTGCAAGAGGGAACTCCAGACTTTCAGAATACTTTTTACTTGCTGTCATTTTAGCTTTTATGAAGTCCTACAAAGCAAACAAAAAAAAAATAGTCCCACATAACAAAATTAGCTAACAGTTATAATTATGGTGTCAGTTTTTCTAATGGGCAGGTTTCTAAAGACTGCTTACATTTTCTTTAGCCAGTTTCTCAGCTTGCTTTGCCTCTCTGGCTTGTCTTCTCTCTTCCCTCGTAGCTTGCTGCTCACGAAATCCCTTTTGCTTTTGCAGTGCTAATGTAATCCAAAGTGGTTGTGAAGTTTCCACTTTTTCCATCAATTTAGAGCCATCTAAAGAGTGCCTGCTCTGAAGAACAGGCTTTTCTGAAAGAAAACATGACAAGAATTGATTCAATAATGCACATCTCTTGTCTTGAGAAAACCCCTACAACTTCTCTACCTTGTGAAAATGCTGAAGCTAAGCCCATTGAATGCCATGTCAGTCACAGACGTTTGAGGACTGCACGACAAATCCTGAAACAGATTTTATGCCTCAGGAATAAGACCTAGTTCAACACACTCACACAGATGTCCAAATGTATCTCTTTTTTTTGTTCTGTTTTTTGTTTTATTTTGGTTTTGTTTTGGGAGGTTTTTTTTGGTGAAGGAAAAAAGAAAGCAGCAATTCCACTGAGATACTGTTTTACAAGTGTCCTAATATTTGTAAAGTTCAAGAATGAAAAAAATAGGGATTTCCCAATGAACTGCTGAATTCCTGCCTCGGTCTTTTGAGTGTCCTTACTCTGAAAGGGTCGTTTTCCCTCTTGTACAGAGTACCATTTCAGGACACAGGGGCTTTCAACCCTCCTCTGAAGAGACATTGTGACTACTCTAAATGTTTTCATCGCTGAAGATTGCCTCTGAAGCACAGACTGCTGTGCCCAGCTGTATTGTTTAAATAAAGAATTTGCCCAGGATAAGGGGACCTAGATCTTAATATTTTTAAGCTAGATAACACTCCTTTAAAAATAGAAGCAACAGAATGTAGATTTTTAAAATTACACTCTCTGCTCTGATCCATTATACGTGGACTACAGAGTCCATCACCTGACTAACTAGAGGCAGAGGTAACATCTCTGTCAAGGAGAACACACACACACACGCACACACACACACACACACTTCTGTTACCTCCTTGAAATTAACTTTCTTAAGTAGGTTGCACTAGTCACACTGAATTTGTGGGCTTCTGAATTAAATTGTGGGCATGGGAATTCGCACTCATTCAGACAACCCTAAGCAAAGCAGCAGTCCTCCACAAATAACATGCCAGGTAAAAATTATAGCTTAGGACCAAATGTCTTCCACTGGGCCTCCAGTACCTCATTTTGGAAATGCAGATAATAGCTAAATTTGCTTTGAAAGATACATACCTTTCTTCAATGGCTCAGGCTTTTTGTCATTTTTTTCTCTCCATGGAATACTTAAAGATGGGAAAAATGACTTCTTTTCTTTGACTTCTTCCTCTTCATTTTTGTAGTCATTGGATGGTATGGGTTGGACTGCATTTGCTCTGTCTTCTTTTCTCCAGGCACTATCTGATTCAGCTTTAACCACCCTTTGCCCCAGCACTTCAGATAGGTTTGATCTGTTCATTTTAGAGAGAGGAGACGACGGTGGGGTCTGGCTGGTGGGCTTTGGAGCTAAAGCGGGTTTCTGTGGGACCAGTGACTTGCATGCTGGTTTCTCATGGGCAGGTAGAGCACTCTGGCTGGTGGCTGGTGGGACCACTGGTGGTGAAAACTCCACCACAGTAACTGAAGAGTCTTTTAAATTACTAGAAATGTTTGCTCTCCCTGTGCCCGGAGAGGTACTTTCTTGTGAAGTGAAAACAGAGGATTCATTCTCACCTTCTGTTGAGGTGAGTGGGTCAGGCACACCATCAAAACTGTCTCCTGCACTGTATCTTTTCTTTTTCTTTTGCTCTGCCTGTTGATCATAATGAAAACGTAAAGAGTAGTTTGTCCTTCGTAACTTTATTCCAAAAGGAGAAACATTTTCTTCTCCATTTGATGGTGGTTTATCTGCTTTTTTTGTGCTGTTATTTTGCTGATTTTCCAGGTCATTGGGAAGTTCTGGCTGGGGTAATTCTTTACCCATAGAATGTGAAAAACTTGGAACGAGGAAAGATGGAAGATCTTTTGCAAATTTACAGCCTTCAGTGTTGTCTGTCACTTCACTATGTGTTTCCATTTTCTCCTTAGGCTTTTCAGATAAGTTATCCTTAAAAGTGGAGACCACGTCCTCCTTTGAATCAGCAGATGAGCCAGTGGTTTTCCCCACAGCCACTGTTTCATTGCCTTTTGCCACATTTACATTCTCAGCATCTGAACTGGTTTTTGAAGCGTCTGAAAATTTCTGCCATGCTGGTGTAATCGAGAACTTTGCGTTTGCGGAGAGGGTTTTCCTCAAGTTACCGTGGGGAGCACCGCGTCCTCGGGCTGTCCAGTCATCACTGTGCCTGCAGACGCTTACTCGGTCTCTCTCATTATATTTGTTGTTTTCTGCATTCTTTAGGATTCTGGAGCGGATAGAGGCCCACTCAGCCAGTACGGCCTGGTTGTTCAGTGCCTCTTGCGTGTGTTTCATTTTGCTGCTGCTGGGTTTGGGATCCTGTTTTTTTCTCTCTGACTTCTCTGGAGAGGGAACGTCCACATTTTTCCTCTCTTCTGTTAAGCCAAGTAATGATTTGCAAGCCGTGTCCTTAATCTGGTTCAGGTTCACTGCTGTGCCACACAGCTGTGCTCCAGTAACCAAAATAGCTGTGTGGGGTACACACACAGATGATGGGAGGGAATGAGAGCCCTTACTGGTAGTGTGCACCCTGCAGTCTTTGACAGATGGAGAAGAGAGTCCTGCTCCTTTGATGGGCATGACAGGACTCAGATTTACTTTCTGAAATATGATCTGTTTATCTCCAGAAGACACTTGAAATGTGAAGGGTCTGGATGCCGTTTGTCTTTCATCTACTTCTTGCCACCGAAGTTCTTCCCCTATGCGTTTTTGCTCCTGAGCCTCAACTTCTCTCTTCAGTTTCTGGGCTTGCAGTTCTTCTGCTGTTTTATTCCCTTTTTCTGGCTGTTTGACTTTTTGGGAACTTGATCCTTCTTGGAGCTTCTCCTCTGCTGGATGGCTATCAGCCCCTCCAGCAGAGCACAACTGATCTTTTTCCTGTGGCTGTTCCAAGGATTTTTCTTGTTTTGGCTGAAGATTTTGTCCCTCTGTGTTTGCCTTCTGCTCTTTCAGCTTGTTCCATTCATGTCCATTTTGTTCCTTTTGCTGCTTCAGTTCATCTTGTAGTACATAGTCTGAACTTTCCATGTGCATTTGTTTTGTGAGCTTGTGTTTCCGCTGCTCTTCCCGTTTCTTTTTCTTATCCGTCACTTGCTGGGGTTGTTCCTTCTCTGTCTTTCCTTTCTCCTTCGAATGCTGTCTTTGTTCCTCCTGTTTCTTCTCTTGTTTGAGGCTCTCAGGTTCTTTCTCCTGCTTCAGTTTTATTTCAACTTCTTGAAGCTCTTCTAGCTCTTGTTGCTGTATTTCTTCCTTATTTTGTTTCTTGAATTCTTTTTGTTCCTCCAGCCAGTTTCTTTCTTCTTCCTTTTGACTGTCTTTTTCAGTCCTATCTTGCCTTAATTCTTCCAGTTCTAGCCTCGGCTGCTCCTCCAGCTCTTGCCTCTGTTTCTCCTCCAGATCCTTGTGCTTCTGTTCTTCCCATTCCTGATGTTTCTCCTCCTCCAATTCCTGACATCTCTGCTCTTCCTGTTCCTGGTGCTTCTGCTCCTCCAGCTCTCGTCTCTGTTGCTCTTCCTGTTCCTGGTGCTTCTGCTCCTCCAGCTCTCGTCTCTGTTGCTCTTCCTGTTCCTGGTGCTTCTCTTCCTCTTGCTTTAATCTCTGCTGTTCCTCCCATTGCTGGCGCCACTGCTCATCCAGCTCTCGTCCCTGTTGCTCCTCCTGTTCCTTGAGCTTCTGCTCCTCCAGCTCTCGTCTCTGTTGTTCCTCCTGTTCCTTGAGCTTCTGCTCCTCCAGCTCTCGTCCCTGTTGCTCCTCCTGTTCCTTGAGCTTCCGCTCCTCCAACTCTCGTCTCTGTTGCTCCTCCTGTTCCTTGAGCTTCTGCTCCTCCAACTCTCGTCTCTGTTGCTCCTCCTGTTCCTTGAGCTTCTGCACCTCCAGCTCTTGTCTCTGTTGTTCCTCCCCTTCCCAGTGCCTCTTCTCCTCCAGGTCTTGTCTTTGTTGTTCCTCCAACTCCTGCCTCTGCTTCTGCAGCTCCTGGCACCTCTGCTCCTCCAGCTCTTGCCTTTTTTCAGCCTTCATCAGTTTTCTTTTCTCTTTGTGGCATGTTTGCTCTTCTATTTTCAAAGATGTCTCTCCTTCAAGGAGGTACTGCCTCCTCTCTTCTTCACAACGTCTTTTTTCCTGTCCTTTCCGCATCTCCTCAAGTTCTTGGCACCTTTTTTCTTCCATTTCTCTTTGTTCTTCCATTTCTACAATCTGTCTTATCCTTTCGGCTTCAAGGATACCCCAGTGATCTTCAATTCTTTTTTCCTCTGCCAGCTGAAGCTGCTTCTGCTCATCTCTGTCCCGGATTAGCTTGTCTGCTGTGAAGCGTCCAATATAACCTGGGTATATGTCCTCATACAGCTGAGTGTCTAGGTCCTCTGGCTCAAATTCTGTTATTGTTAAACTTTGTGATCCCTAGAATTGGAGACAAGTTTGGAGTTATTGAATATTGCCTGTTGGCTTGTTATCCTTTACAGTGAAGAAAGAGTTGCAAATGCAAAAAAAAAATAATTTTAAACAGTGATTTAGATGAGCCAGCACACCCACCCCGGTTTATGGATTACATCATCATAGATCCCATGTCTCTCACCTATTTGGATGATAACCTTTAAAAGAAAGAAAACATCCCAAGAGTGATAGCATTGTAATGCCAAATATTGAATCACTCTTTGGTGTACATTGAGACCTGACATTTCAAATTTACAGAAGCCCAAGGAACAGAGCATAAGTTTCATATGCCCATTCTTCTTCTACTACTTAGAACTCCATCCTTTAACCCTGAAATAATTAACACCTGCTTGGGGCATTGTTTTGCCAGTTCTTTCATGGCAAATCTAACTGTTACTTGCAGAGACAGAGCTGTTGCCTGCAGAAAAAAGCTCTGCAATGCTAGCCAGGAAAGACAACTGCTCAGGGAAACACAATTTGCTTTCTTTTCACAAATCCTAAGCCAGGATATCTTCCTCATTAGCTGTGCTGAGACTCCAGTGCTGTTGTACGAACCATGGGAACATGCATGGACAGCAAACCCAGAGCTTCCCAGGAATACTGCTCTGCTCTGTACCTGGAGAGTGCTTCCCTTGAGGAAAACAGCTCAGCTAATGTCCTGTCTAGCTATCACTTGTTGAGCCATCATTTGGCTCTGGTTAACCATTCTGTATAAACAAGAAGTTTAAATTTCATTTCTTCATTGCAAGAGTGATAAATGCAAGTACAGTGGTGCAGAAGAAAGGGCAGTGGCTTCTCCAGAGCCCTGTGTGGTTGAATAGCATTGTCCCATTTACAAGAACTAGTAAGATGTCAGGATAAAAACCAAAACAGATGTGCAGTAAGTGCACAAAGATAGAACTTTATATTTTTCTCTATAGCTGTTGCAAGGGCTACATTACTTAAGTCTTATTCCTTCTTGTAAGGCAAAGATATTATCCCTGCCCAATTAAGAGAATCTGATTTTTTTCCCAACCAGATTTTGCACCATCTGATTGCCTGTATCAGAGCAGCATTAACAGCAGCACATATCTTCAGGCCTTTATGACCTAAAGTTTTTACTAGAAAAACTAGAATCAGAAAGTTCTCCCAATGTAAAATCCCAATGGAAGTACTTCAGGTTTAAGTCGTATTTGTCTCAACTGGCAATATTAATACTTCTTTGCGTCTTCTCTCCAGCTAGGGTTTCAGATAATAACAGTGTTAATCACATCTGAAGTCCTCTGTCTATAGATTCTGGTACACTCAGTTATGGTTATTTTGTACCCATTTTCAAAAGTAATCACCCTCCTCTTGCTGTTTGGCCAGTGATTTAATACCTTTGTTAATCTCTTGTGCTGTCTTGACATCCTCTGCTTTTTTGGCTTCACTGACAGTTTGTGCTTAGCTGCACTGTTGTCTAGACGAGCAACAGCCTGGGGAACTGAATCCAAATTGATTGTTTCAATTGTGCCAGAACAGGAAAATTGTCTTTTTGGCCGAGCTGATTTGACTGGAGTGACCTGTTTGTTTCATAAACACAAGAAACCATTATTAAGCTATTTGTTCCCATAAATAAATAAATATATAAATAAATAACACACACGCACACACACATCTTTGCAGTTTTGAATTCAAAGGAATTATTAGCAGAAAAGATTTGAAACCCTGGCTTTCCATTATACAAATCACAAATTTTGGACATGAAAGTTACAGATCTAATATTTTCCCATTTTCCGTACTACACATTTTTATAGTTTTCACGTAAAAATTACTTAGACCATTCTATTGAAGTTTTTTCACAGTTTAGCTCCAGTCTGAACTTGCAGGGTTTTAAGCCACTGGGACATTTTAAAGTTTGCTTAAGGTGAAAAAGGATCTACATCTTTAAATAATTTAGATTATACACTTTAGGCAGCAGCAAATCAGATTGACTTATCCAAGCATCCTAATAGAACAGCTACAGAGCTGTACTATCTGCATGGGAGATGACTGCAGCATTGGATCTCAGACTGGCACAGTGCCTGTGAAAAACCCTCCCTCCAGAGTCATGTGGAGTTGTCCAAGACAGCGCCAAACAGCAAAACTCTAAAGTAAGACAACACTGGCTTTGATGGGTGCTTTATTTCTCGTGCCCTTCAAATACTTGGGTTCAGAAAGTGCAAATATAAGCAAAGTGATTCAGTGAGACTCCTTTTGTGAATAAATAGTGGAACTGTATGTCTAGGCTTGTAAGAATGAGCCTGTCATCTGTCTCTCCCATAAGCCATCAAGCTATCATCCCAAGACTTGCATTTGGCATAATACAAATGGGAAAAGAAGACAGAAAAAAAAAAAGGAGAAAACATCTTCTGTAAGGAAAGAAAATCACATGCATTGTTTTCAAGACAGCTCTGTAATCTTCTGAGGTTAAACATATGCTAATCAGGGAACCAATTACTTAAAAGCTGAAGGAACATTTTGCATATGCTTATTGAATTACATGCAGGCATAACAAAGTAGTAGAAGTACTTATGAAAATTATGGCTCTGTGATTAATACATCAAATAGAAGAATGCTGCAAGACTGGCAGAGACTGAGTCCTGCTGTTTCCTGCAATCAGCTCTTAAGATTTCTCAATCTTAGTTATTGCTTATTTACTAGTTCCAAAACTGCACAGCATTCACAAAATATTGGATGATCAATCAAACAATGTATGAAAACAAAAACTGTCAGGCTTCTAATATCTAAAATTAGAATGTAACTCAGTACAAACCAAGTGTAAAAGTTTTTTTACCTTTTCTTCCATTTCATGTCCTGCTCCAAGAAAATTCATTTTTCTCAAGAAATCTGGAGTGTCAGTGGACTAGAAAAGATTACCACAGACAAGTGTTAAAATGGAAAGGTTCTAATAAATATGATTCAAAGGACTTGAGAAGTCATGTGTGTTAGGGTAGAATTTTCCCCTCTTTCCTATCACTTCAGGACTGATGGATAAGCCATTCTTGTTTCTACATGGTCTGATTTTCTCTTCACTGCTCATTGAATCACTGCTGTCTGTACAGCGCTACAAAAGGCAAAATATTCCGGCTTCCTTAACAAGATGATCAGGTTCCAAAACAAAAGAAAGAGCACAGCTTTGTAGGGTTTTGATCGGGTCTTAATGATTTTATTTTCTCCTGACTTACACAACAAGGAAAAAATATACTAACCTGTTAGGCATTACTTCCGCTGCAAGCAGTTTCAATTCCATGTTCCAGATGGCTCTTTTTGCAGAGCTAACAGTCCCCCTACAGCCATGGAAGCCTGGAGAACTAGGACTCTTCAGCTACAGTCCCTCTCCAAGCCATCACGATGAGGAATTTTCAAGGCACAAGGGTTGAAGCAGCATTCATCACACTCAGAAACTCTGGTTTTAATCATTCTGTCACAGTATTACTTTGTAACCTAATGTGTGTTGCCATCCCATTACACCACGTGATTGTTACTATCAAGGCTAAAAACTCAGCTTCACAACTACAGGTTAAATTAAGCCCAGAACTCTTGCCATTGATCCGAGTTACTCAGTCAGGAAAATCAGGAGTCACAAAGCATCACAGGAAACCTGTTCAGAGTAGGGCAGCTCTATGTGGTCCTGGCCACCAGTTTTTGATAGAAGCCACCCCATCCCCCAAGACCTGTGTGGATAGACGTGCCAAGGAGTTACGAGGCCAGCAGATGAGACAAGAGCAGAAACCAGGGAAGCTGCACACTCTAATTTTGAAATTATTTTCCTTTTTGGTATTTGATGCTGTGAACAATTTTCCTTGCTGGGAAGTCCATATTTTAAAATACTTTCTGTATCAGAAAAATTTCCTGTCCTCTAGCAACACTGGAATTGCTGTCTGCATTGCTGGAAGTTCAGAGCAAACACTCAAACTGGTAATCCTGTTGCGACCTGGCTCAGGATGCCAAGAGCATGCTTCCCACCAGGCCAAGAAGTACAAGCTGAGAGATCCCTCCCACATAAAACAGCCCACTGAGCTCTGCTACGCCTCACTGGAAACATCTGCTACACCTCAGTGAACTTTACTGCTTTAGTACTGCTCTACTGCCACGGACATGTCAGTTTAAAGTGCTTACTTTATTACCACAGTCTGAGATCACTGTGTCCTGCTGGGTCTCGATCTCCATGGGACTGCTGAGCAATGCATCATCTTCTGTACTGGTGTTTGCTTCCCCCATGGTCCTCGCAGAAACTGTCATTTGTGGAGGCTGCCCAAATTTTATATTTTTGGCCAACTGTTGCTGAAAAACAAGAAAAATGAAACAAACAAACAAAATAGGTGTTTATATTACGAGCAAAACAAGCCAAGCCCAGCAAGTGCCCCTTCTCTGCCTGAAGGCTGCACAGAAATATTCTAGGCAACTTCTGACTCTGGACAAAAAAAAAACAAAACACCCTGAGGCTCACATTGTTGCAACATGGTGGGCACCCATGTTTCTTCTTTCGCCCCAAAAGGTGACTGAAGTGAGGAATTTGCTACATGATTTCTGATTTTGGATGATTAATTCAAATTCTTGACAGTGTTGCCCACTTTTGCAAATTTACTGTGAGTTTTGAAACACTCAATCTCTTTTTTTAATGTATGTTTTAGGTTAAGATTTTGTTTAGAAAAGCTAATTATGAAGCCTAATTGTTGTGAAGTAATAAGCTTATGAGCCAAGTGTACACTGAGAAACTAAAACTACCCCAAAAGGCAATCTTTTTCTTTTCTAGCCCCCAAACCCTGCATCTCATGCATTTGCATTTCTAAAAGGTATCCTTATTGTAATGTTTAATCATAAGTTTTAAATGTTGAGGGTTTGGCACAACCCTGCCTTAGAGAGGCAAATTCTCAAAGCAGGGGAAACCCAGCTCTTTTAGATGCTTCATCTCATAGGAAGAATACACAAACTCATGTCTGCTCATGCTCACGAGCACTGCCACTCACTGCTGTTGCACAAAGAAGTTTAGGCAGGGGACATGCAGCAGATGAATGGATAAAAAAGCTTTCCCACCATTTATTTTGCATGTTGAAGCAATCTTCTCTCAAGGGTTACAAGGAAGTACTCTTGAATTACATCAAGCGTAAGATGATTAAAATAAGAAGCATATACTGTGTGTCCTCTAGCAGGGTAAGTTAGAGAAATTGCAGCCTTGGCTACTGCAGAGACACGTACCATACAGACTTTGAATGTGAACTTTTTGCAAAAGAGAGAAGAAATTCTCTAGAAGGAGCAAATGGAGCAAGGAACATTTATGAATATATTCTTTTACTGAAATATTTCAGGGAATCGTCCACAGAGTTATTTTCCTGCTTTACTGTTTTTCAAGGACAGAAAATTCTCCAAAGGAGATCTCCCATCTTTATCTTGTGGTGCTACGAACAATTCAACTGTGCAGCTTCTATTCAGTGAAAATGTCAGGTATTTACAGAGTCCCCTGACATGAGTTTGCTGCTGAGAACTCTAGAAGATTGGAGTAGATAGTAGGTAAAACTTTTTTTTTTTTTTTCCTATAGCATAGAATCAGTAACATGGCACAGGTGATGAGTTGTTAAGGAAAGATATCCTCTAAAAGAATTCAGGTTAGATTAGTCTTTCATGCCATCATTCCCAGCGGCCTAGACTCTTATATCAAGCTTATCCATATTATCCTGAAAACATTAACAGATTTCTGTATTGGACCATTAAAACAAAAATTACATGCAGAAACTCCTCATAATCAGATTATTAAACTAGAATAGCTTTTCTCGGTCTCCTCATTGAGTCAGAGTTAGTTATTTATGCCCATTTGAATTTTGGCAGAAAGTAGTGAAATCCATATCATAAAGCATTTTGGCATAGTGGGCAGTTCTGAATGGCAGACTTTTATTCCCACCTGAATTGCTGGCATAATCTAAAGGCAAGGGTTTCACCAAGTCCTTGCAGGCTTTTATGTTAGCAGTGCAACTCTCTGACTTGAAATCTCACATGCTTCCACTGTGTACATTGGAGCTGGAGTGGGCAAAACGGTCTGTATGAGATAGTGTGAGGCCTTTAGCTCTGCTCTATTCCTGCAGTTCTTCTGGTGCCAGAATAAAATTATTTCAGAAAAAAATTCTTAATTTGGTAAAGTGCTTTCTAAGTTGAGATTGCTCCTTTCTTCTTCCTGAAGTCATATGCCTAGACAAATAATTCTCCCAGGCAGAAAACTGGAACTATCAGCATTACTGAGCAACCACTGAGGAAGCCAAGGATCTGGGCATCTGTTCCATGGTGAGGACACGCACACGCTGACATACTGCCTGCAGTGTGTTTTGGAGGAAGGGATGGTGTGTTACCCTTTTGATCTTCTGACGAGTTCTTGATGCAAGTGTGTGTGCAATGCGAGGTGGGAGTTCAGTGGTGGAGCTGTTGTGGAGAAAGTCTGTGCTTGAAAAAGAATGGTCTTTTTAATTATCATCAAGCGTGCTTGAGGGCTCTGCTGTAAAAATGTAGTTTTCTGTATTTAAAAGTTTAAAATGTTATTTTCCTGATATTTCCAAGAAATATACTATCCTCAATATTTATGGACTGCACAGAGTTGTGACTGTTTTTTGGTTTTGGGGTTTTTTTAATTGCTTCAAAGCTTTAAAAGTTTGTTTGCTCAGACTTGCATAAATTAGTTTGAAGAGTGAGGAATAAACTCCAGTAACCCTCACCCTTCCAGGACAGAAGGCGCTTCTCCATATTATTTATTTATTGGCCTTTTTTTGAACAAATTTAGCTTAAAAAAAAAAAAACTCCACTAGTAGTTCTCCACTGGCCATTTTCTTTCAGTGCATTCAAATCCCTAAAGCTGACACTAAATACCAAATGACCAAATGTCAAAATCTCAAATAGCTCATTGTAACTACTGAGCAAATTTATTCTTATCGCTTTTAAAGAGTAATGCTAAACCTACCCCTTGGTCTTTTTTAGAGTGTGCTTATAATGTAACTACAATGCAATTACTCTCTCAGAAAAATTTCACACTGACACATTTTCTGCCTGGTCAATCATAAAAATTCTGAAAATGCATCATCCATGAAAGAAAATAAAAACCTCTCAAATTTACCTGAGAGAACACTCAGATAGTCCAGCCCAGAGATGGAGAGGTACATAAATTTAAGATGCAAGACCTCTGAGAAGAGGCCATAATCCCTGAAAAGGAGAATCTGCTTTAAATTTCTTGAAAGTTTCACTTAGACATATATTTCTGAACACATAACTATAAATCCTCTGTAGTTAAGAATACCCTGTGCTGACAGTATGTGGATGATAGTCACCTAAGAAGGATTATTTGCAATGCCAGTTATTAGAAGTTGCAGGCATGGCATTTTGTTCTTCTGTCATTGAACAGTCATGTCTAAATACCCTTTTGAAAATCTCCACAGATGCATATTGGGGTCAGGCAAAGGACCTTGGTCTCTTTTGGTTTGTGCAAGAAGACTTGTAATTTAGCAGCCAGAAACCACCATCTTGTTCTGAAATCTGCTGATTAGAAGCAGAAGTTAAAAAATGAACTTTCCATGCCTGCGCCTCCCACTTCCAGCCTTATCAACTCCAGTGGGCATTCCCGGTCCCTCAGTTTGCAGCCAGTGGACAAACATTTCCACAGGACTTGCAAACCATTCTCAGCACCAAAACAGCACAGCTACCACACAATACCTATACCATGAAGCAGGGGCCCAAGACACCACTCACAGGGGAGCTTTAGGACAAGGTCCAGGCCAGGTTTACCTCATCCATACTTTTTTTTTTTTTAAGATTCATGAGGTTTCTGTAAGATTCCTGATATTTTTTCTGTTCACACACAATCCGTGTGGCTATCAGTGCAATACGCAGGTAAGGGGCAGGGCTGCACATCTAATACTGGCAAATAAATATTAGGAATTCAGAAAAAAAATTATAAGTTTGCACTCATCCAATATTTAAAATCTTCCTTGGTAACTGGACCATGACACAGACCCACTTCTATTTCATGCAAAATAATTTGCTGAAATGTGCTACTATTTAACTGGCACCAGCCTCCCATTAATAACTTCAAGAATAAAGCTTCTAAGTAAAATTGTTCTGTGTAGTCTGGCACCTGCAGCAAATTAAAAAAGCTCTGACTTTCAAAGCACTCTTTGCATTTGCATAGGAAATGCCACAGAACAAGTTTTCCATATTAATTGGCAAAGAGCCCAGATCAGGCTGTACATCTCCTGTCTCGCTCCCATTTGGCTCCTCTTCTGTGTACATGCCTACTTGCATGTGTGTTGGATTCAGGTCCCTGAAACCACATCATTCTTAGGGCTTCTTGCCTGGAGTGAATCCAAAAGTAGATCTGCTGAGCTGCTTACTCTGTTCAGTTAAAAATCATTAAAACAGAGTGTACTATTTCAGCTGATTCCATTCAAACAAGGCTTACAAGGAATGCTGGTCATATTTTCCCTTCAACTCAAATATCTACTCTTCATGTCTGTTTGCAATGCCTAAATATAATGAAACTTAAATGAAATTAAGTCTTCTAGTTATATATGAATGAAAAAGAATGACTTAATCAATACTTGTCCTAAAAAGAGTCGCACTGTTGAAATTCCACTTGGTCCTATACAGTCTCTCAGAATGACCCAAAAATCAAATGCCTTGGAAATACATAAGAGCAGGGTGAGCCCGTACTGAGATGTTACCTGTGAATGCTCCAATGACTTGTGGCATCTGAGGAACTTTTATACAGCCCAACTTTGCTTAAAGAAATATTTGTTTTGGTTTGGAAGTGTTACTAGTTTCCACTGTTGCTCATATGTTCTCATGCTGTGAAAGACTGAATAATTATCCCCTATTCATTTTATCAATCCCACACATGATTTCAGGCATCCCTATCATATTCTCTCTTATAATTTCTTTTCTAGGCTCAGAAAAGAGTTCACCTAATTAATGGTGAACTATGGAAGTGAGTCCAGTTTTTAATCCAAACAGGAAAATCTGCAGCAAAGTAAACAAATTAAATACCCCCACATAAGCTTTCTTTTTTTTAATCAAAGCAAGAATAAACTGGAAAGCATCATGTGAAAAGTTATACTGGTATAGCTGGAGGCTTTAGAAAACAATCCAGGTGTAAAATTAACATAGAAACATATAGAAAATTGGGAAAATAACAAGTATTAGCACAGATGCTTTAGATATAAGATGCAGAGAGGAAACTATTCCACTCTCCATTGCTGGAGCAGCATGTGGTTAGCTGCATTACACTTGAAGAAACTTTTGATTAAGAAAAAAATTATAAACTCAGTTTATAAAGCAAAAAGAATTTTCCAATATAAGGACTTATTAGGCCACAGTGGCACTAGAAAATATTGGCAACAAAGAAATTAATTGTAAGAAATAAAAAGCTAGGCAGTCATGCAGTGAAAATTCACTCCCAATTCTGAAAAAGTCAGAGCATCAGGGTAAAAGATAATAGCTTTGATGCTTGAAAAATGGCTTTGTAGCCTTGTTGAGATCTGGGCAATAATGAACAGAAGATACATTGGGAGTGGCTGGTGGAATGCAGATGTGCAATGCACAGTGCAGGAAACACTGGCTTGGTCATTAGCTAAGATATGCTAACGACCAACAGAAATGTAATCCAAAACTGAACAGTCATAAGGTCTGACAAGAAGAAAATGATCAGGGTCATTCATCATTACAAAATCAGGGAAATGTGAATTTTAAAAGTGGTCCTTTTGTATTTGACAGAGAAGTTGGGATTTACAAAAAATGTTTTATCATAATTAATATCTGTATAATAAACAGGTGTTTTATACCTTTTCAGAGCAGAGGGTTTGTTTTAAACTACATGGCCACATGAAACAAAAAAGGATGTAACCCGGTAGTTCCTAAAGGCCCTAAGCCCTGTGTCATAGTCAATATTTAATATTTCTTGCAAATGACTGCTGCAGCCGTACAGATGCCAGATGACCCAAGATAATTTCAGTGAAGGCAAGAAGTGGAGAACAAAGGTAGTAGCAGTGCCACACCATGGTATCATCACAGCAAATGGGAGAGAATAGCGTAGACATTTCAGGAATCTAATGTTTTAAACAAGCTTCAATTTTACTTGCTGCAGTTTTCGTAAGTCTGAAATAAAAACTGCCTTCTGTTCATTGGCTGACCATTCCTGGCAAATATCAGAGGTAGGAAGAAGAGTCACAGCTACAAAATGTGAGGAAATAGTTCTAAGACACTTTGACGGGAGGAGTAAAACCAACCCACTAACCTCTGAAGGGGAAGGATGTAAAATGAAGCTCCAAGAGTTGGGTTGTGAGGTTTTCTCTGACTCACTGTTAGATTTACATTTTAAACATTCCTTGTGTCTCATTCACAGCCCTGTATGACCAGCAAAGCAACAGATCCCCAGAAACTAAGAGTTCAACATTAAGAGTACCAGTGCCTGTGTACCACCTCTTGGTGGGAGCAGGTTCAGGCTGGCTTTCTACACTGTATCTTAAAAACTAGCTAATGATAAATCTCAGCAGTTCCAAAGGACAAGGAAAAGACTGATTTTACAACACCAGATGTCTTGAGCCAACACAAAATAACTTCAGGATACAAAAAGGCTGCTGGAGGTTTATGAGAGGTCAGGCTTTTCTCAGCCTGACTTCTAGCACACAGTGAAACCTTTGAACACGACCAAATCCATTTACAGAAAGCATGATAAGATGAATACTGCCAATCTGAAAATCAATAAAACCAAATGAGAGCAATTCCAGGAAGAACTAATTTACCTTTCACGCATAATTAGAAAGAGAGAATTCCCACAATAAGCAGCTGAACCAGTGCACACGCTGGCCAGCTGCCCAGACTGCTACAGTAGTTTGCACCATTACACAACATTTTTTGTGGGTTCATCAACACTCCAAAGTCAGCAGAAATGCAAGGCAAGAAGGGAGAAATACTGATGGTCCCCAGAATGAGATCCAGCCCATCAGTATTAAATGTCTTGCACTGCTTTTCTGACTTCAAAACCCTTTTCATCATGCTGTCTCTTAGGTTTGTAAGCATGGAGACTTTTCCAAAAACAGATTTAAGTTTTCCAGGAACATTTACTGTGCCACCTCAAAAGAAAAAAAAAAAAAAAATCCTGAAAAGGGTTAAAATCTGCAGAGCTTTTGATCTGCATTTGGAATGCAGCAAGTTTAGAATCAGCACGGGGCACAGAATCCTGGCAGCAACTCTTTACCGAAGAGTACCTTGCTAGGTAAAAGGAAACTGGAATTGATGTGCTACCACCCTGACATTCAAGCCTGGCAAAACCACAGTAATTCTGGTAGGAGAGCAAAGACTTGGGACTGGGAGCTGGCCACGGAATTGCCTTTAAGGAGTGGAGTGCTCTTCAGAAGAGAGGACTGTCTCCTCTTATTCCACCACTTTAAAAAATACAGATGTTCCCAGTTGGAGTTTGCTTGCAGAAAGTGATTTCAAAGCAGATACAAGCTTCTGGTATCAGGAGATGGAGTATCAACGTTTGCTGTGACTGCACAATCACACAGAAAACACTGGCTCATAGAATACTACAGCAGGAAAAAAAGGATGGGGTATGGAGTGCATAAAACTTTCAAACAGGAATGACAGTCCAAATAGCTCATCAGACCTGGGACTCAGTTCTAAGGTCAATCTAAAAATGTGCAATGGGATTTTGGCAAGATCTTGTCGTAATACTCAGGGAACAGTTGCAGAAATCATGGGTAGGGAAATGGGAAAAGTTATATGGAGGGCAGAAATTTTTGAAAATACAAGAAGTAGCCCCAAGGCTTATTATAGGGAGCTTTCCATGGGTTTACAAAAAAAAATCCGTGGACATTTAGATGAACATATAACTTCTGTGTAAACATGTAAATACTTAAAAGTGTCATTTGCAATCTGTTATGCATTTCTTTTCTGAATGAATGAGTTGCTCTCACTATCATCAGCAGAGTTGGAAAAGGAATCTGGTGTGTTACAGGCTGGGTTCCAGCTACACTAAAATGACAAAAAGAACTACCATCCTTCAATTTTAAATAAAAAGGCAAGCATTTTTTTTATATCAAGCAGCTGAAACAATATTGTCCCTTAAAATACATGCAAGGAACCACACTAAAAAAAGGCTTATGCAAAGTTCATATGAGCAAGAGAGTATGACTAGCTATTTATTTTGTGACTTTCAAGGGTGATATTTTGCTCTAACTTTCTTGATTTAGCGTTTGCTTAGTGAATATGGTTGTTACCAGCTGCATTAACTACACTTTTTATCAGGTTTCTTAGTTTAGCAAAGGCAATAATTTCCATTGGGAATTTTAAGCTGAGTTTTGAAATCAGAGAAGCCACCTCTGGAAATGAAAAGTTATTCAGAGAAAAGCTAGTATACAGAAGCCAAGAAAACAAATCCAACAGATAGGGAGGGCACAGCTCCCTGAAGGAGTTGGTGGGCTTTGTAGGACACTGCAGGACAGGCCCACATACCTCATGTCTTTACCCTTAGTCAGCAGTCATTTTGAATGTAATGGTTTCCTGGGAAGTTGCATGCACTGAATCTACCTGACCCAGGGAAATTTAAGCTGAAAAACCAGCACGGAAGAATTGGAGATGTCCTAGTGTGGCTTCTGCTTCGGAGTTCATCCACAGTCAGCACGGCCAGCACTGTGCAGGTGCTCTGTCTGCTGACAGCACCAGGCAGGAAGCAGGAACAATTCCATCCTGAAGGTCGGAACTGTCTAATGTGCATGATCTCTCACTCACCAGAGAAGATGGATCGTGGGTAGACTTCAGAGGTAAAAGAAATCAATGGTATTTTACTGGTCATCTTCAGGGTAACAGCACTTGCACAGCATTAAAAATTTATCAGCATTCTGACAGGACGTGTCAGCATCCTGAACAATAAAGTGCAACGTGTCTCTGAAGGACAGCTCTCTCAAGGTCTAGAAAGGCGTAAAGCTGGGAATCTTACAGATATACGAGGAGTAGAGCAAAAAATTAGTTCAAGAGCTAATGGGAGAGAGTTCTGGAAAAGAAGGGAAAGCAAATAATGTAAAGCTCTTTAGAAGCAAACACCCAAATGTGTTGTTTATGCTTTGGAGAGATAAACAAATCCACCTTCCATGAAAACCATTGAGAGTGCAGTGAGAAAAAGGAGAAAAAAAATGTAATACTTATAAGTGTATAATTAAATTGGTTTTGCAAAGAAGTCTTACTCTGCATGCCATTCCCTGCCCTCAACACAGCCTTCATTTATTCTCTCATTACCACATTTGTAGGACTTAGGCATACAGATCAGGACACGCCAAAACCATGAGTTCAATTCAAATGAGTTCCACAGGCACAGACGTTTCTGCAGATATGTCTACAGCATCACTGCTGTACCTTTCAAGACCAAAACCTGGAAATTCTGCGGATTATCTGAATGACTTACAATGGCTTTTGGCCAGAGAATTTAGCATGGCTGAGAGACTGCCCCAAGGCTATTGGAAAAGCAACCCATCTTTATGCACGTTTAACATGTTCTGGAGACCATTTTCCACCTCATTTTAAATATTTTTCCCCACTTATATTTCTTACCTGAAGAATTTTGACTTTTCCTAAAACGTTCTCCTGTGACATTGCTTGAATGGCCTGTTCACTCTCTGTTCTCCCATCAGGTATGAAAATACTGTCATGGGAAAAAGCTCGACTGCCCATAGAATAATGGGAGGATCTGTTAAAAAAAAAACGTTAACAAGTAAATAAGCACTGCAATTAATTTATGAGAGTGACTCTTCATATCATAGTTGTCCTGCTGTGTGGATTTTCCCTCCCTCTTGCCTTCTACATAAAAGCTTTGTACATTCTCAGAGGAGAGGTATCCAAACACGTCTGGTTTTCAAAAGTTTAATGGCGGTTCATAATTCCTTTATACACAGTCTTCCTCCTTGGAAGGACCTAGAGTTGGGTGTTTTTAACAGGTATGTTGAGAAGCTCAATTGATTTTGCTTGTAAGTCTCAAATCTAAATGTTACTTTCAGGATACAGAGTAGATGATAATGATGTACACATTGCCAGACTGCATATCTAAGGAAGTGCATTCGTGCTTAGTCCCACTGCTTGGGACACACTGTCACTCCTGGTGAAAGAACACAGCAGGTGCCAAGCAAAGGGAGCTCTGTAACTCAAAAAGAGGTACTGCAGTGCAGTAACCCCCTTCTAAAGAGCTACCTTCTTTAGCTGATTGCTCAGCTCTTCCTATCGCCATGAACATGATCACACTGACAATAAAAGGTTATCATCAAACCCCAGACTGCTAAGAAGCTTATTGCACCAAGCTGTGTGTCCTTGATTAGCCACAAAGAGCGAAAAATGCCCGTGTGTTGCTGCTAAACTGAACATCGATGCCAAGGAGGAGGGTGTGTCACGAATGAACCAGTTATATGGCTCTGATTGAAATCCACAGGCAAAGGGATGAAACAAAAAGAAGTCTCATTTACCAGGAGTCATTCTAATGGATTTAATTCTAAAAAACCTTAGAATAAAAAAAAAATTAAAAAAATAATAATAATAAAAAAAAAGCTTGTGGTTGTTACTTTGGGGTTTTGGAGGCATGCTGAGGGAAAAATGTATGAGTTTGAAAGTCATGTTTTGTCTCACCTAGAATATTCCATGGTAAGTGAAAAGCCAGTAATCTAAAGTCATGATAAAAGCCACAATAAAAAAACCTGAACAACTGAGAGGTCCTAAATCTCCCCTTTTAATAACCTGTTGGCAACTCCATAGAACCCATTTATAGTTTCAGAAAACAATCTGGAGGGGAAAAAAAGATCGTTCTGATAGAGATCTAGCCTTCTACATATGATAAAAGCATTAGAAACAAATATTTCAGCAAAATCAAGGAAGATGATACTTCCAGAGAGAGTTGCAAGTAAAACAACAAGAAAAATTAGAGTTTCACACATTTAAGAAGATCAGTATATTATCTTTTCTGCCTTTTAAAATGTGCTAATTGTTCACAGAGTGTCCAAGATATTTCTATTCATACTTTGGAAACAAATAAGTTGGGAATGGATTTATGACATTTTCATCACCCTTTTCCCTGGGGTATTTTAAGTAAAAATAATTATCTTTTTTTACCAAGGGAGAGTGTTATATAGGGTTACATAACCCTGTTGAAAATGACTCGACGATAGACTATTCTTGACTTTTATAACAGAATTTCTTAGAGGTAACCTGAAAATAACAGGATGAAAAGTCCCCCAAACCCTCTCTCTCTCTCTTTATATATAAAATACTTTTGCATTCACAAAATAATCCATCCAATTTTTTGGGGAGAACACACCCAGTTCTCTGAATCATTTCATGTTCCATACAATCACAGACTAACTGAAAAACTGCTTTTCATCCAGATTAACATTTGAGCAACATGCTTCATTTGAAACAAACCAACAAACAATCAGGCATAGAGCTGGTCAATATTCTACAACATTTTTAGCCATGGAAGAAGAGGAACATTTAACTGGTGCTATATTTTATGTTAGGCATTTTTCAATAAAACCCACAACTTGATTGCCTCTGGTTAAAAGTAATACACCTCCTTTTAGAGACCTTTTATTAGAGAAACCATAAAAGTAAGTATATTTTCAAACCCTCTTCTAAAAAGGTTTCTATACCAAATCACCATGACTCAGCCTGTACACAGAGCTTTGGGAAAATTCCATGGCATTGAAATACCTCTACCTTGCTTGGCCAGCCAGGAATCAGCCAGTGAACCACAACTTGAGAAATGCCCCTTACACAGAGACAAATCCCTAGCAGGCCTGGAAATGCACGGTTTGACATGAAATTGAGTGAAAGCTGACTTTTCTGATATAATTGTGTAGGTCTGTTTGAACTGAAAGCTCCAGCATTGAATTCAAAAAGGTGGGAAGGAAACATGCAAAATCTGACAAACTAGCCCACGGCAACCCATCCTGCATTTGCACTGTTCAGTGTGTGAGCCTGCTGCAGGTGCAGAAGGCAAGGCCAGTGGGAACAGGCTGTTGACTATTTACCTTTGAGCTGAGAGATCTGCTGAGGATCCACAGTCCAGGTCATATTGTTCTCCAGAGAGGATCCTTTCTCAAATACTTTTCCATCAGTGCTGTGGGCTCAGATACTTGTGGTTTTGTCTCACAGCTACTCGCTGTGCATACAACACCATTCACTCCTTTTGCTGTCCAGCGGGTTGGACTTCTCACACTTTAAATCAGACACCTCATGTATATTTGTGTTGTTTGTTACAACTAATTAGTAGGCAGGGGTTGCAATACAGGCACCAAGGAGTTCAGTGACTTGTTTGGAAGTTGTTCTTGACCTTACTAATGAATTTGCCAGCAGTTCAAATTCCAAAACTGCAGTTGACCAATAGCAGGAATGCTCTGACTGTAGGAATTGCCTGATAAAATCTGAATCTCTGAAATGGAAGAAAAGAGCAACTACTGAGGTCAGTTCTGGTGGACTGCATAGGACATGGCTGTGAGTGAAAATCTTCCCCACTCTGCTGCAGAGTTGAGGAGACTTTTAGGGATCTAGTCTCTCCTCCTGTCTGCAAACTTGCTAAAATTTCATTTAGAGGTCACATGAAGCAGCTTGGGAGATCTATGTGACCTTCAACCATAAGTACATCATCACTGAAAGCCAACCCTGTCTTTGACAAGTGTCCACAATGGTACCAGTGGCAGGTTAGGACCATGCTAAGCATTTACAGCATGCCCAACATTCTCCCAATTGCTCTATCTGTCTCTCCCTCCCCCCTTGTTACAAGGCACATGCACATTTTTGTTTCATAGCGCTGAGGACAAGCATATCTGAAAGGTTTTGTCCATTTTTTTTTCTTATTGACTTGATAATAAAACAAACATACTCCAAATTGTCAGAACACATGAAACAGTCACAAGAAACCCCACAGTGAATCAATGCCAGACTACTCTCTACCCCTTCAAAATGCTTTGCAGATATACTGAATATTTCAGAAGTGGGTGAATGAGCAATTCTGCTAGCCACATGTCCAACAACTGGTAAAAATAGTTTAAGAATTTTGTTTAAATGCCTATGTAGGCTAAAGAACATTGGAAAAAAGATATGCACACATTGTAGTAACCTAGTTTCTTTTACAGGCAAATTTAAATAGCAGTTAAGGTGATTTCCAAGCTACTTGTACTTTCTGAAAGGTCTCTTATTTTACTCCCTTGGAGCCCACCATCCTTTCACATTTTCCCAGTTGTGAATTTGACAGATTATATCACAAAGGTCCTTTTTCCACCTCTTTTTTTCACTTTGCTCATGTTCTACTTTTGGAAAGACTGGATTTCTTTTAAGTCATAATACAGTATGAATAATTGAGTTTTCTTTGCTGCTACCCATCTCTGAAGTTTTTCTCAGAAGTCTTTATACAATAACATCCTCACAATCCACATTGACAGACTGTTCTCCCTTCAATTAAAAGGCATGTCAATATCAGGAGTGGATTTCAATAAATTCACAGTATGACAGAGATATGGACTACAGTCATAGTCGTGGCTAAAGGTATTACAGTTTCAAATTGCCATATCACTTCCAAGAGATGTGGGAAAACAGGGGCATCAGTTTATGAGCACTTCTGTTGATAATTCCAGTGATGGCACTTCAGAGGTTGTTTGTGCTGAAAATAATTGAATCATCATCTGACTCACTTTCAGAAACCTGACTAAATTACATGAATTATGGATGTGCTATATCAAAATACAAAGCACTTTAAAATACAAAATCCTTAACGACGTTCTCTCTGAAGTTGTGTTGCAACCCAGGTATCATGTTCCAGTTTCAATTGCAATACATAAATTTTCAAAACTAATTTTTTCCTACTGAGAGCAAAGTTAAATTCCATTTGCTCTCAGAGTTTTCTTTGCCCCGCCTGTGTCCCTCTTCAGATTCCTGAGATAGGCTAGAATACTTGGTTTCTCAGTGAAACTAAGAACATACTTTTCACCTTCTTTTATTAGGATGAAATTTTCAAGAACTACTACGTTTTTGAGAATTTATGAAGGGCTCTGTGGTGCATGCAGAATTTGCACAAAAAGAGTGCACCAGGATCTGTCTTTCTCTTGAGGGTACCTCAGGAGCATAGAAGTATAGCAGAGCCGATCATCCCAAAGGATTTTTACAAATAATGAAACCAGCAGTGTCAAATGGGTGGGAAATAAAGTGAGACAGAGTATGAGGACCACACCACATCTCGACCATGGAGATAACTGGATTCCTAGCCCAGGTATAACTGTATTTAGCTGTAAAAATACTTGCTTCAAATACGCCTCATCCCTACCTCGGTTTCTTTTGCACAAAATTAATATGCTTCACAGACCCCTTGTGTAACTCAACACTGATAAAGTTCCCTGGAACAGGAGAATGCTTTCTGTTGTATTTCAGACTTCTGGAAGAACCCCAAAAAACCACAGGTAAACCACATTATATAGATACTGGAAGTATCATAGCCATACCACATCTTTGTATGAATTTGGCTTGCAAAGCCCCTCTTTCCATTACTCATTCTTGCTGAGGTGTCTGTGTGTGCTGAGAAACTAGGAAATGTGAAACAAATCTCTCACAGTAGAATGGGATCACCCTGAGCTTACAGGAAAAGTCTTACTCCCCTCCCATGAAAAGCAGCAAACAGAGACCCTCTTTGGACCCTCCCTCAGCCATCCACTGCTATGGATCTATTTAGGATGTGATTTTCCATCAGTTCTAGGTACCTCAAGTCAGGACTGAGTGAGGTATCACACTTTCTCTCTTTATCATCCTCTCCATGTGTTTCCATCACCTCTTTTGGGCCATTGGTCATTGCTCACATGAAACAATTCAGAGAGATGTTCTGGTAACTAGAATAACCAAGCACAAAAAAAAACCAACAAAAGAAGTCCCCCCAAAACATCAGAACTCAAAAATCCATGCAAATTCCTGGTTTGGCTGAGCAAATCCTGACACAAGTTTCCATGCTAGCTGCATAACTAGAGAGCTGTTGGAAAGAGTCAGACATCAATCAACATTTACTGCTGTGGGACTGCACCCTTAACTATATCAGAGCATGTGCAGGAACCATTTTGCACAGAATACAAGGTTATTGTATTGACACTGGTGGCTATAATATTTTTAGACCCCATTTTTCTCCAGAGCTGTTTCTCCTCTTGAAGACAAATGTGTGGTCCTTGAAAGAAGAGAAGCTTTTCCACCAAGGAACACTGAGACCTCAGCTCTTATATAATCCCATGTTGGTGCATTACTGAAGTACAGAAATCTCACACCACCAGTTGCCTCTTTGGTGTGTCATAAATGTTCCTCCCACTCTGATATTAAAGAGTTAGAAATAGAAACTGGAAAATAAAGGGAAAGAATGAGTTGTTCTGTTCTTTTATGTTTGTAGAGACCGACTCCAAAAAACCCAGAGTCTCATGACTTTCACTCTTTTAGATTTCCATTAGAAACCAATTCTGTAATCGTTAAAGATCAAAGTCAACTTTTTAACATAAAGCCATCTTTAAACAATAAAATATTTAAAAAGCATGCAAAGCAAGAATGAATTTGGTTTAGCCAGGTATTGACCCTTCATATAATCTCTTCAAAGGAAACTGAGAGCCACTTCCCAGAAGAGTGCCCAAGGGAAATGACAAGTGCAGTGATAGGTTGCCTCTACTTAATGTTTTGTTTTAAAAAAGAAATCTGATTCAACGTTTTGCATCTCCCATGAATGTCTCCAGGGCAGCTAGAGATGAAAAACACAAATTGTATTTTCTAGTCATTCCAGAGATGCATTAATACTGTAATAGAGGAAAATGGATTGTAGTTGTGAGCTATATTTTTAGTGTCCTCTTTTTCATCTGCTGGAAGGAGAGTTTTGGTTCTAACTCACACCTGGATGGGGAATATTGTTCATGCGGCAACATAATTCTGAGTTACAGCTGTACTCAGACAGCACATGGCTTCATTGCATTAACAAACCCATAAACATGGGCCTCACAATCTGAACAGACAAAACAGAGACATTATTAACAGGGAATTTATTTCATAAAGTAAATTTAGAGATCATTTCTGCATTCATTCTAAATATATATTCATATCACCTTCAGGAACAGTTGAATTTCAGGGCACTAACTCTGGGAAAACTGCACAGTCCCCCTGTTATGACCCACCCGAGTCCCACTGATGCCAGTGATCAGTTGTGCAGCCTCACTGACAGTAGCTCTGCTCTTTTCAAAGATATCACACAACATTATCTTATACAAAGCTCCAGTCTGGTGTCATCAGGGCACCTGGAACCTACAAACTTACCATAATTTCATTTTTCTTAGAAGCAGAGATCAAGCCTAGCTTTAAGTAGCTGATGCATCATGCTAATAATCTAACTAAAATTATTATAATTAAGGGCATAAAAATTAACCATGGGAAGAAGTATCAAGGCCCTGAGTTCACTAATAAGCTCTAATGTCCCCAACCAGCCTCACCTGGAGCCTCCACCCGCACACATGGGTCCAGGAGCTCTATTTATGGTCACACTTGAGGCTTTGGTCCCTGCCTGAGCTATGCTGGAGAAGTGTGGGTCTCCAGCTCAGACAAATCTGTGCCTGGCCAGGGCAGCCTTTGATCCAGACCTCAGTTTGCAGACCATTTTCCTGGCTTCTCAGCTATGGACTTGCCACATGATCGTGGATCCTCTCCTGCTGTGGGGTCCCCTTGGTGTCCTGCTTGCCTTCCCTAAGGGAGTGGCCCTGCCCTTGCTGCTGTCTGACAAGAAGGTGATCAGGTGGGACAACGCAGTTCTCAACACATGAATTTTATATAATTATTCACTAAAGTGCCTAATCTCAGAAAGTCTCAGCATTCACAGTAAAGAAAAGCATCACCCTGGTTTCCAGTTATTCCGCAAGTGAATCCTAATGCAGCTTGAGGATGTGGATAATCCACCAGTTAGCACAAAAATATGCAGACTAGTGAAAGGAACAGGGCCCTAACTGGTTCCACATTTGACCTGACAATCCACTGCATGTGACAGTATTCTGTCAAATAGCAGCATATGTTTATGCAAAATTTGGTCTGAAATTTGGCAATATGTACAGAAAAGGAAGTGAAAATTCTACATTAACCTTGGCAGGAATAAGTGTTATCTAGAAACTGCATTTAGTTGATAAGGAAGGAAAGGAAGAGGAAATAAGAGAGTACATTATACCACAGGTGACAATTCTGTTTTGTTCAGGAGGCCAGGCCTAGACCTCACCAGCTGCTGAAAATTACAGTTGTCATGCAGAATCTGGAAATGAAGGAAATTAAGTACATGATGATTAGGAGGGGGAGTGCAACAAAAACACCCAAAAGTGAGGCAAGGGGGAGGACAAGTGGGCAGTGATACAGCCTAACCCTCCAGGGAGAATACAGCAAGACAGCCTATGAGGTAGAAGTGAAGACCAGAGTGAAAATGGTTCTGGGATTACTGAGGTGAAAATGAAGCTGGTCATAGTCACAGCTGAGGACAAAAAGACAAGTTAAAAAGGAGAAACAGAGTGGCACCTGACATAAAATGTCAGGACTGGCAGTGACACGCTCTACTGAAGAGCTCTCAGGATCATGTATGAACTATCTTTGCACTCAAGTAGCAGCTGGAAAAACAAATGGCAAGCTAATGGCATTTACTGCAAATTTCTATGAAGTGATAAAATTGGAGCAAGTAGCAAAAGTCCTAGAGCACACACCTGAGAAAAAAAGCTTCTGGAGCACAAAGACTTCAGCAAGCTCATAAGAGAAGGGAGGAAGGCAAGAGTTGAAGTGCCAAGAAAAGCTAAGGTCAACAGAAATACTGAGTGTGATGTTAGCCTTGTGTTCAAGACACCAGGAACCACTTCAGGAAGGCTTTCCCATCTCCTGTGCTCTGGCCACGCGATACTGAGTACACATCAGAGATGGCCACTCATAGGGTGGTTTTGGATCCCATTTCTGTGCTACTCAGCTGCCATATAAATTACAAAAATGGGGAAACAACTTTAATTTTGCCAAAACCTGTAATAAAAATTATTTTAAAAACTGATGCAAAGAGAAAACTGCAGCCATAACCTTTTCTGTCCTGGAAAATCCTTGGTTCCCACAACACACCTCATAACCCAGAAATAAGAAACTTTTTCCAGGTGTATCCATGTCAGCTGACACAAGTAAGGAAAATCCAAGCTTGCTTTTTTTCTGAAATTAAGTTTCTTACAATGTCCACATGTTGCTTTGCTCTGGATGGGCTTGAAGAGACACTTGCTTAAGTCAGAGTTCTGATAAGATGAAGTTTCCAGGAGAAGGTGGACACGAAGAACCACAGCAACGAGGCACTTGCACTGGAGTCAAGAAGGCACTCAAAATGAAGCACTTAGAAAGGAAATTAGGAGACTGACAAACACCAATTGCAGAAATACAGCTAATAAGCAGAAAGAAAAATACCCAGTGTATGAAAACTGAGTGTGACAGAGAGAAAGTTTCTTGGGAGCTCTTTGAATTCCAAGTGGGCAGACAGATCACTTTTTACCATTTGTCTAGATTGCTTCACACAGAACTGCCCAATGCTGCAAGTAAAGGGATCCCATTTTGTGGAGAGGCACTGTCAAGACACTGAAGTTTGCTCAGAGACTTTTTCCTGGAAGATCAGTGCTGTCACACCAGAGTCCTAAACACTTGACAGGTCTAATTCCATGTCCTTTGAAATACTGCATTCAGCCTAAGGAAAAGCACTCTACTGCACCCCCAATAAGGGAAACTTAATTCCCCACTGCGTCTGCATGTCAAGCCAGAATGATGAACTTCTGTAGGGCACTGCACAGGTACCCTTTCAGGCATGTCCTCACAATGCTTGCTCAGAAGTTAAGTATTTGTCAACCGTGACAAAAAAGACAAATATAAAATCTTTTAAAGTGCCAAATCATAGCCTCAGAAGAGAAGCTTCTGGAGACTTCAGTGAAGCTCCACAAAGTTGTGGAGCTTTCTTGTAGTCAGTACTTCTATCTCCCAGCCCTTGTGGTTAGGACAGAAAGTTAATGAATACAGTTTTAACTTTGTAAACTCAAGAAGGGCAATATAAAAACGGGAAAAGGAATTCCAGTCTTTCACAAGGCAGAGCAAGACAAACTGCAGCAAGAAACCTCCCACCTGGGTATTGCAAAACAACACAGATGAATAAAGAGGTTGAAGTGTGCATACATCAGGATACCAAGCAAGTTATTTGCATCTGATGAATCCAGGATGCAAGAAAGGATGGACAGGCAGATCTCTCAGGCTGCTTCCAACTCAGTTAGTCAATCTACACCATATGTAGATTACCTAAATTGCTCTGGGCACGTCTGCATCACCCAGTCAGCACAGTCTCCATTAGAGATTCAGGTGTTAGCTGTGAGCAGGCTTGTAAGCCAATACAGCACTCAGTGAAATACTAGCTTAGGTCTTGGAAGCAATAAGGATGTCTTCTTTAGCCTACACTCATTCATTTGCTTGTCTCTACCTTCCTGAAGCAGCTTCCTCCTTTAGTATCTTTTCAAAACACCCAGCTCCTCTCCCCAAAACAGAGCAAAATGTCCACAGGACACATCTGCAGATAACAGATTCATGTACATTGCAGGCTGAGGAAGAAATATAGCTTATTAAAGGAATGGGAACATCCCTGAGCTTTTATTGCAAAATTGGAACTGTCATTAACTTTTGTTATTATATGGTTGTTGTACACTCTTAAAGAATTTGAAGCAAATGGTTTTACACAACTCCTCAGGATTTTGCTTATGTAAATATACTACTAGTTATTTGTATTTGCTCTAGTCCAATTTTGTAAGAATAGTGGAAGGTACAGCAATGCATTTACTGTAAGACAACTTGTAAACAACTCTGTATTATTTTAGTTAGACAGCCTATCTCTGCCTTCAATTCTTAAATGTTTCAAATTACAGTAAAGGCAAAAAAATGTAATGGATGGAAGACATGTTGAAAACAGACTGGGCTGGCAAAACTAAGCTCCCAAAGCAATCTAATGCACTGCACTGAACATTTGTGATTGTTGTAAAATGAGTAACTTGGGAAACTCTACCTGCAAACTGAAAATTATCATCAAATCCCACCTACATTTGCACCATGAAGGCTGACAGGAAAAACAGGGGTTTGACTGAGTATTTCTAGCAGGCTAAAAGCTTTCAGGAACCACATAAAGAAACATCCCACTTGTGATGAGACATGGGGCCCTTCACATTTACTAATCCCCTCTGATTTAAATTGTACAGTCTGATTTTCCCACCGGAGGCTAACAATTAATGCTTTCGTTACTTAGAAAAATGAATAGGTTTAAAAATGCAAACATTTAACAGTCCCAACCAAGGTCTGCCACACCTTCACGTCACTGTTGAGGAGCAGGACAAGTTCCCATATCACTGTTTGTTTCTGGGTGCAGCACTGCACTTTCAGTTATTCCAAATGGGAAATCCCTGATAGTGAGATGACGCCCTTTGGTTTGCTCGTGAGGGAAAAGGCACTAAAACCTCCTACAGCTGCTTGGCATCATGCACTCAGGTCATGCATCACAACAGCAGTCAGTCACACCTCCAGCTACAGTGTGGCTGGGCTCAGTACTGATTCGCTGGAAAAGGTGGGATGACCAAAAGAGGTGTACAATATTACACCACAGAAACCAAAAGGAAACCTAATATTTAAGGAATTTCGCAGAATGGAATAAAAACCCAGAAGCTAAAAAAATCTCCCAAATAAATAATTTTTAAAATCACATTTTCATAGGCACCATTAGAAATACTGTTCAGGGTGATGTTTCTGGTACATACTTCATTCTTGAGCAGAGGAATTTGGAATGGGTTTTTTACCCTTTTAGATTTTTTGTTACACTTTCAGATACACTCCCCAGTGCAAACAGTTTCTTTTCTTCCAAATCAGCAGGCTTTGATCAGGAGTCAGCTAACCCCTCTGAGATGAGCAGTTGGGAAGTGAAATAAGTATTACTGATTCCAGTAGTTTGTGTATCTGGTCTTGGGGCTTTGTTGCTCTCGGGGTAAGTGGTTTTTTGTTTGGGTTTTGTTTGTTTGTTTGTGTTTGTTTGGTTTGGGGTTTTTTTTCTGTTCCTAGTTAGAGATTGCTGGCTTGTTTACTCTTTACAGTTTCTTACTCTCACCATCCCCACAGAAAATCCTCACGCTGTCCTTCTGTCATCCTCTGTTGTCACTGGAATATGATCTGATTTCCAGGTGCCTCTCCCCTCTCTTCCTTCCTCTACTTTACATTCAAATTGGTTGAAAATAAAAGCAGCCTGTTTGTTGACCCCAATTAAAATGCAAAAATTATTTGGGATAGAGTGAAAAAGGACGTGTCTGTCCCAGCCCAAAGATACCACCTTGCAGGGAAATGTATGCTATAAAGTATCTATAACAGCCAGTTCAAGTTTCTCTTTTCCCAGTTTTAAAAACAGGGATGCCATTAATACCTCTGCTCAGGTGTTCACCTGTTAAATCACAGAGCTGGATTCGAATTCATTTCTGCTCCCCCCTGGGATTTTTTATTTGCAGAGCAGCACACGTGCCCCTTCAGTAGTGAGGGTTTGAGGTCTAAAGCAGCAGGTGCCACATTCAGAGGAAGGAGAGAGGCACACGCTTCGAAACGAGCAATGTACGAATTGCTGCCGCTCGGCAGAGGGAGAATCTAAGTTTACTCCCGCTGGAGGCAGGGGGAACCAGGGCTGTGCGAGCCGGGGCTGGCGGCGGACGCGGGCGCTCTTACCTCAGCCCGCCGCTCGGCTCGTCATCCGAGGAGAAGGCGCCGTTGCAGATGTTGCCGAAGGAGTGGCTGGGCTTCAGTTTGGGTTCCTCGCAGTCTGAGGCGGGCTCTCTTTTCTTCCTCTTGCCGAAGAGCTTCTTGAAAGGCTGGAATTTGCCTGCCTTTTTTTTGTCTGCAGATGACAAGACAGAGCGGCGCGGGGCTGAGGGACGCGGCCGGCGAGCGCACGCCGCGGCAGCAGGTTCAAAGGAGGAATGAGGTCAAAGAGCGAGGCTCCAGCCCGGAGCAGCCCGGCGCTCGCCATGGAAATGCCGGGCTGCAATCTGCTCTGGACGCGTCACATTGACACAGCACAGGCAAGAGCATTCAAACCTCTGCCCTTGGGTTTAAGATCTGCATGGAGGTGCCAGGGCAGCCAAACGTTTGGATGAACAGAAAAGATTCTTTTGCAAAGCCAGAGAGTAACACTGCAGTGTTTTTAGGTTTTATACCACAGTTTTGATCATTTTACCAAAACACAAACACTGCTTTGGTCACCCCACTTTGGTGGGTGCTGGGTCCTCTGCCTTAAATTGAAAGCGACTGAATACAAACAGCTGTGTTTTAGTTACGTGGCCTCATAACTAGGCAAGTCAATTTATAAAAGAACAAAGAGAACAGCATAAATTTTTGTTGGTTTGCTACTGGGTTACTTCAATAAACATCCAGCTTTATATCAGCGAAGTCAATACATTTCTCTGACTTTTTTCCCCCAAGTAACCGAGGACAGAATTTGACCAAGCATTTCCTCCTTGAGACACTGAAATTTTCACAGCTACACAAAAAAAAGCGCGGCAAAACCACAGAACATACATGAAGACAGGAACAAGAAATTAAAAAATTAACCAGGAAAAAAAGTAACCTCTTTTTTTCACGAAAGACTGGAGAAAATAAAGGCAGTTTCAAACTACTATCCCCCAATCTATTAAAAAGAAGTATCATGACCTTCGTGTTGACCACTGTCAAGAATGGGTTAATTTCTCAGGGCTGGGATGAATCAGAGTATACATAAAACATAATAACTGTTAAAGCACTTTATTCCTCTTAGGCTTTACCTTAATTTCGCATTAAATCTACTTAAAACAAGCTAGTTGGGTTTTTTCTTTGTTTGTTTTTTTAAAAAACCCCAGCATTTAGCCTCCTGTCATAATCTAATTTGAGAAGCATCATGTTGTATTGGTGACAAATATTTTCATGAGCTAATTACATTCCTCTATATGCTTTTCTCACAGGCTGTGTGCACACATATTGCCTCAGCGTGCTCTACTCTTCCTGTGTACTGGGGCTCAGCAGAAAGAACCAGTTTGGTTACAAAGTACATGCAGGCCCCTGTAGGAACATTTGACCAGGAAACCTGGAAAATCTTCTGTAGTGCAATAGCATTCTTTAATTCCACCTTAGGTTTTACACTCTACTCTTCTATACCTAAGCAGGGTAAAGCCACATCTGCGTAATATCCCTTTGTAGTCACTGGAGGAATAGCTGCAGGGTTTTCAGAGGGAGAAATTGTGCCCAAGCGTATTTTGATCTGTCTACTTCCAGTGATAAGTGGCTTCCAAACTAGCATAGTCCCAGAGAGCCTGAGTTGAACCCAGCACGGGATCACACTTACACACAGTTAATCTATCTGTTTCTGATAATGGATGAAGTAGAAAACCTACATTGAAATTGCAAAGTCAAAGACACAAGAGACAGTAAATCTGCACTTCCTTTATAGATTCATAAGAAGCTCACACAAATGTAATTCTTCTCCTTGGGCAGTCAAGATACACAGCATTTGTGCAACATCATTAAAACAACAGGGCATCTGAGTAGAAGCACAGAGATAAAAAGCTGAATTATGAACCTCAAATTCAGGCACAGCATCAGAATTTTCCAGTCAAGAATCACTGACTCACAAAAAGCAGATGAGAAAAACAACAACTGGAACAGCAGTTTTACCAGTGTAGAAAAAAATGGGATATGGAAGATTACCTGTCTCCCAGCTCTGCTTTCCATAAGCTGACCAACTCGCATCTCCAGCCAGACCAACTGCTTGCTGCTCAATTCTGACTTTAGATATATATATAGAATGTATTTATATATAATAGAATATATTCTTATATGAGACCACTAACAGACAGGCAGGCGATCATGCAGAGAAAGAGAGAAACTATTGCTCTTGGGCACAGCTGCTCTGATGCTTTACGCACTTCAGAAACTGACTGCAAAACCCCATAAATCATATGGCAGAGCATACAGGACAGAAAGCATCAGTATCAGACACAAGACTGGGTGAAAGAGCTATTTGTCCACAGTTCCCACCTTGCCTGCTTCCTCAGCTTTCTTAGAAAGGGAAAGCTGCATGACGCCAATTTTGCTGGTTAATGTAATTTACTGCATAAATCAATTCAACTACAGCATTTTAAAAAAAACGTTCTCACCGTGTCATTCATCCACATTACTCTTGTCCCCTTCTCTTTCAGAGATCTTCAGATGTAACTGTGAATTGCCTCATTGACTCTAAATCTACTGTACTGATTCACCAACTACGAATCTAGTGCTGAACAAATGTAACAGGTCAACACAGCTTTCATTTCATCAAAATGGGTGAAAACCAACACACTTATTTGCAGCCAAGATCTGCTTTTCTCCATGTGATTTAACATGTCCCTTAGCTGTTTCTTTGCTGCACACCCATCATCACAGTTGTCACATTACTAAGCATGAATTCTTTAAGTCAGGCTTTGTGACTCATTCCAAAACGAAAGAACATCCTGCCCAGCATAGGCAGCACATACTGTTCCCCATCCTGCCAGGTTTCTAAGGAGGGAATGCCTGACCACTAAAACAGTGTCTGTTTATGTAAATTTTTCACAAGATGTTATGGAGGAAGATGTGGGATGATATTACAGGGTAAAATGCTTCCTGTAACAGTAAAACAAGTACAAAAATTATTGCAAACATCAGCAGTGCAGCAGACAATTCTCTGCACAAAAGCCTTTTGAGTCTATAATTCTCAAACACAACTCATCCCTTCTGTCCATCTCTACTGCTGAGAGAAAAAAAATGGGTTAGGAAAGGATGAAAGTTGGGACATTCAATGGTGTCAACTTGCAGCAAGGACAATTGCTGGGAGAGCCAGGAAACAAGTCAGCTTACATGTGCCATTTTTTTCTCTCCTTAATCACTTTAATGGAATCCTACAGATCCAGCCCCAGCAGATCAGGGGAAATAAGCAATTAAACCTTTTTTCCTGTCTGTTTGACAAGTGTATCTTGTTCAAATCACTGTAAACAGTTAACAGCAAATCAGTTTTGAATCACAGAATAACATAAGGTGTGAAGGCGACAGATAAACAAGGTTGGATACACTAGCTAGGATAACACAGCACATATGGTAGGCGCTCCCTTCTCAGCTACCAGAAGAGTAGCAGAGCAGATTAGAATAATCTTTAACCTGTCATATAATTTGTCAGCTGCACAAAGATGTGCAGTGCCTAACATGGAGCCAGTTAAAGCAGAGAGCACTGGCATCGTGTAGGCAGCACATGGTGCCTCCGCTCCCGATGACAGAGGGGAGCAGCTTCTCCTCTCGCAGTCTCCCTTTTGTGCTCTCCAAGAAAGAAGAAGGCGGGTGCAATGGGCTTTATTGCCAGTAAATCAGGCGCAGCCTTTGGACTCCAGCTGGCAAAGTCTTGTCGACATGCCAGCTGAAAATTCCCCGTAAGATAGCTAGCAGTTAAACTGCTCAAATATTATCCAATTCCATTGGGATTCCTAGGCTGTGACACCTTTCAAAAATGGCACAGAATCCTCAACGCCAGCACAGGCCAAACAAAGACTTAACTACCACGTTATGGATGGAAGAGATTTAAATTAGTAGAAAGAGAGTGAGCAGTGTATCCCAGACAACAGGCAGGGGTGAGGTTATGCCACTGGGTGGGACAGAGGAGATGTCAATGCCTCTAGAAATATCTGAAAAACAATTTTCAAGCAAAGCAAACTTAACATGAGAAACAGAAAGACACACATAATCATAGAAGAGACACCTAAATACTTAACAAGGTGTCAGTTCCTTGCAGCTTTCCCTATTTGCTGCAGCGCTGGGGGCACTCACAGCAGTGTGGGTGAGGAAACCTGGGGGGCAAGTCCTCTCTGAGTAGACCTGACCAAGCACACACATCAGCTGGTGGGTAGAAAGATCATTGTTGAGGGGAAAAATAAATAGAAGCAGGATTCATAGTGTTGATCTGAATTTTAAGTTATTGTGACCAAGATTTTTCAAGCCCCAATTTTGAAATGGGATTTCCGAAGATTTCACAGAATTTTTCTGCTCATTATATAAAATGCAGCATCTGTTTATGACATTTCTCATAGTATGAGATATGGCACTGGAGCTGTCTTCAAAATAATTTGTTCTTTGTTAGTGAATTTAATGGCTATAAAATACGGTGTAGTAAGCTAGATTAATGGCAATATGAATTATTAAATTCAATAGACATTTCTATAATGAATTTAGGGAGTGGAATTCCATATGGATGTAGCATTAGGAACTGCGTGGCAGAGAGAGAACAAGTGGGTTACTGGACTGCAGGCACAATACAGCAGCCAAGGTGGAAAAGGGGACTAAAAGATATTGTTAAGAGGGTAAGTTGACTGACATTTCTAATTGCATCTCTACAACAGAAAAAGGCTGCTGTGATATGCATTGCCAACATCACTATTTTAAAAACCACCTTGATTTCAAGCAAATGGTATGCTTATTGATGCTTTTTTAAAAATAACTCAGGATGTATCCACTACGATAAGCACTGCCCTATTGAGCCCTGGGTTGGCCGTGCATTTGCAGAAATTTCTTCGCGTTTCAGGTCCCCAACAGAAATGCTGCCCTCCTTCCCCCTTGCCCAGTCTGTTCTAACAGGGCATAGAGCTTCTCTGGGCAAACTGGGATTGGCAGTTGTTTCCAGCTTTCCCACCCACTCCACATCTCAGTACATCCATTTCCGTGGGCCCCCAGAGATACTTGTTTTTGCTGATAAATTCTCAGTGCTCCCTGGAGAAGTGTTTCCACTCCTCCAGGAAAGGAAAATGAATTGTTTGGGATCAAGGAAAAAGAGGGCAGACTTTGCTCTGCTTAACCATGTTCCCATGTTTTAAAACAGGTGTGAGCTCCTGTACCATTATCTGCCTTCATGACCTGCCCTCAATCCGTTCCCCTCTCTTCCACAGGTAGCTGGAGTTGATAGGTGGACACAGTCCAGATACACAGAGCAGGCACAAACACCAAAGAACCCAAGGAAACATTTAAGAGAACACACAAGCAATAGATTGACATGGAAAAAATGATTGATGCTCAGATTCAATAATGTAACTTCCCAGAAATGGGTTCAACTCTGTGAGACATTTAGTGATAGCACATAACAGCCATAAAGCTGACAGGATGCAACAGTCCCATGCTGACAGAGATAATAGCAGTTGACATAACATCAATATCTGAGAAACATTAAATGAAAACAAGATTGAGAGGTATCAAAGGCATCAAATTGGTGTAGCCACAATGGTCTAATGAACCACCTAGGCAAAGCAAAGGAAACATAGTGGGCCATTGCTTGCCTGTTTTTCCAAGAGTATCAAGTGATCCTACAAGAGATACTATTTCTTGCAAACCTTGTCCCAGAGAGGATGAGGTATTCTTGGATTACCTGATATAAACTAGTAATACTACCTAAAGTATCCATAACAGAGCAAGAAGGAATCTTACTATCCAGAAACATCTATTTTCCCTTGCCACCTGCAGAAGAAAAACATTTCCACAGACAACTGTCTCAGGGGGTTTTCTGATGCTGCTTGAGCACCAGTGTGCCACAGCCTTCCTAGAGAGAGTGTCCTGCAAAGAACAGCTCTTCTAGGGGCGAAGGCAAACCTCCCTGGACAGCGAGGGATTTCAGCAAGTGTAGCAATTTCTCAGCCACAAGTGATTTCAGCTCTTGTGATTCAGCTCCTTGTGAAATACCCCGAAGCTAACACGGGGACAGAGAGACAGGGACACCTGTATGGCAGTTCCACAGAGAAAGTAGCTTTATTGTCTGGCAGTCTCTGTGAAAGGAAGGCCAGGGACACATTTTCCCCTGGCTTTCAGGGCAGACCCGGGCTCTTTTTATGGGGAAGGCTGGGGGAGGGTAAAACCAGTTAGCCAACTGGGTACAAGGTATTACCATAACAAAGCAAGGCATGCTGGGGGTGTCACCGTGACCTCAAAGTGAGTTACTCAACTCAAGAATCCTCATGGCCTCAAGCATCTTTTATCTAGGGAGCACAGAGGGCTGCTGGGCTAAGAGCTCACAGCCCTCCACAGACAACAGCCCATTCTGTGATTTTTGTTCCTCCCAAAGACTGTATGTTCCACAGAAACCATACGTAGCTGAGACAGTCAGCTGTTAGGAGACATGAAGTAATCATCATAATAGAGTCTATTAATGTTTAGACACCATATAATATGTTTTATCATCCAGAGCAAGGAAAGAGCTATTTCAACACTTCTCTTGATACGACAAGGAAATACTCTCTTGAAGGCAAAAGGACTTAACCTCCACTGCATGAGGTTTGGCACAGTGGTCTTTACAAGCAACAAAGAAATATGAATGGAGAGGAGGAGTAAAGAAAATTTTAAAAATGTTTAGATGACATTAAGCAGAAGAACTAGAGCAAAGTAAATATCCCCTTCTTCAGTCTTATTTACTATGGCAAAAGTCTCACTTTCCTTCATTTCTGAGCTCCTGTTTTCCTCTTTTCCCCATCTTTTAATTATAGTCTTCCCAGCCCGTCTTTGTATTTCTGCGCCTTCTATTTTCATCAAGCATCACAATGAGTGGTCCTAGAGGTCAGAAAGCCCCATTCACCCAACCTTTTGTTTTAGTACCGACATTCTGCCTTCTCAATCCATCCCATTGCCATCCTTGGGCAGCACCTTTGGGACAGAGAAGACACTACCCTCCAAAAAATACCACCAAACTTGGAGAAGTTTGGTCACTTTGGGAATGTGTGAGGTCATCTGGGGATAGCAGAGACTCCCAGCAGAAAGTATGAGAAAATCAGTATAAACTTCAGGAGCAAGCCCTACTGCGGTGAAGGAGTTTCCTTCTTCCGTGGGAAAGCCCCAGTTACAGGCTACACAGTGAGTAGCCAGGGGGTGTGAAAAGAGTTGAGATGCACATCCTGAGCATCTCAGTAAGAATGGGTGGTGGAGTTCATACAAATGAGGACATTTGAGAAAGGGTTAAGTAAAAGCAATATATGTTACCGAGGTGCTGGGCTGCATTGCAGAACATACCCGATAAGATAAAACCTGCTTATTATAGCTCTGGGAGCAGTGATGCATGTGAGACTTTTAGAAAGGAAGAGACTGCAATAACTTCTGATTCACCAACAAAATATTATGTAACAGAAGGGAGAAAGCTTTGTTTTGCTAGGGCAAGACTTACTAACGCAAGTTATTAATGATGGGAGACCCTTTTGGTGTGCTGGGTTTTATCTGAGGTTTCCAGAGCTGCATTAAACACTTCATGCCAATGCAACAAGGAGATGTTGGACCATTATTTCCTTCTCAGAGAAAAAAACTGTAAAACATGGGATTCCCTCAGCAGGTTAATTTCTTACATGGGAAAATTCCTGATTGAAAACATTTAAAACCTCAAGTCCTGGCCATGGTACATGTGAAAAGATAAACCTCCCCAAGGCAAAGCAATTTCCCTGAGGCCCCATGGCAGAGCAGTCCAAAGTCCAATGAGTACCATGTGCGCTGGACAAACAGCTCCCACTGCCCCTCCCCAGCTGCCAGAGGTGTTTTATACCTCCTCAAGGCTCGCACAGGCTGCTGACAGACCAGGATCTTACACTCAAATCACAATTTCTAAGATCATTCTTGCAATGAGTTGTGTTACATGAACAGTTCTTCAAGCCCCTCCAGCTCTAGAATAAGTCCTGTATGGCACTGGGGTACATTTTTAGATCCATACCACTTCCAGTTTTCCACTGGGGAGAGAAGGAGCATTTCATTCTCACAGAAACTACTGCCTTACCATAAAAAGTGTTAATTGAGACAGCTGACTAATAAATCACCAGGTGCTAATAAATCAAGGCTGTAAAAAAAGCAGGTACAATTTTTCCTTTTTTTTTTTTTTAAGGCAAACAACAAACTTATACATTACTGAGTCTCTTCAGTGTCACATAAAGGCAATATTATTGGATCAAAATTTCATGTCATGGTGCAAAACCAAATGCATTATTTCTGCTTTTAATGCTTAACATAAACTGAGACCAGTACAGACATAGATACTGTGAGTGATATTTTTCATTTTTGCACAGTCTTAGTTTAACATATTTTATAATGACAAACATATATGAATTTTAAATTTGCAGTTCAGATGAACTGCTAGAATATTTTAGATAGGTCAGATTAAATGAAGAGTCAAATTTTCATTTTATGAAATCACCTAGTCCCCAGTCGTAAGAGATGTTAGCAGGTTTTCTTGAAACTATCAGTATACCTTTAGAATTAGAGCAGCACCATGATGAAGTAAAAATACATTAAAAAAAGTTCCAACATAGTTCTACATGTAATTCTGAAGAGAGGGGGAGGGAGATTAGGAGAAGGGGAAATCCCAACAATTACTTTATGCCTGTGTGTTGTCTTTCAAAGTTCTGAGAATTATAAAGTGATATAGAACACACAAGAGTAACAGGGGTCTTACTCTAAGCAAATTATTAACTACTCCAGCAGACATATTAATTTAATAAGTTCTTCATTACATTTTATAAGGGTAAAGCTGAATGGAAGGCAGTAAATCCACCTCCCCTCCCCAGATTCCGGGAATTAAAATGTCAGGACCATCTTCTAATTTTTGCAATGAATCACAAGACCCTCGTATTTGAGCAACCCAGAAGCCAAGCTAATTCTGACCTCAGGCTGAATGTGACTAAAATAACTAAAACACTTGTGCTGATCTCTGATTTCACAGAATTAAATCATGCTGTTGTGGTTTACAGCTGGGTAGCAAAATACAGAAAACAAACTATATCTTAAGAAAAGAGCTGCACAAACCATAGCAATCACAAATTTTCCAGCAACCTTTGGTAAAAAGCAAAGACCAAAGTCAATGCTTGCGTAGTGAAAACCACAGTGAAGACGAGCAGAGAGCTGGGAAGAGTTCTTTTTTTGTTAAGTGTTCAGGGATTTTTTGCTTCTGGAGAAAGCCAAACCTCAACTTCCTTTTACTGTTGGGCAAGGTTGTCAGAAGGAATCGTGGCACTCGTTCCTCATGCTGGCATATCCCCAAAATATCATAGAGAATAACTTCAGTCAGCAGCACAGGGGCTGAAGAACCTGCTCTGTGTTCCTCTCCAAAGCCTGGAAGCGCTGTGCTCCCACATGGAGCCACCACTGCTCCTGGAGCTGTGCAAAGCTGTGGCAGAAGGACACCTTTACCTCCTCACTGCTCCCCCCGTGCCTTCCTGCTGCATGTGTCCCTTTCCCAAGCACCCTGACAAGCTCACTTGCTCATTCTGACAAACAAATCCTCTGATATTGACATGAATTGTGGCCAGATTAAGATTTGGGGCATTTGTCTTGAGTCTGGGAAATTGACTATTTAGCAAACATCTGGATTTTCATTGTATGAGCAGGTTTCACTGCATGCACAGGCCCGGATTATCATGCTCCTCAGGAAGAGCAGGCACTACACTGAGATGTTGTCCATGTTCTTCGGGGACAAGATTTGCCTCCTGGGCACGTCAGTAGGAGAGGATAGTCAGCTACTTACTTGTAGTCTGCAACTCCTCGTGTCCCTCTCTCATCTCCAGCATCACAGCCACACTTGGCACTGCACAGAGAACAGCACCGTGCTGCACTTCCACCTCTCCTGCTGGCACTCTGGTATTCCAGTCTGCACTGGATTGCCCTTTTGAGCACCAGGGTTAGATGGCCATTTCCAATTTTTTCTGAAATTGCCAGCTTTTGTAATGTAGACCCCTATTGGCTGAAGGATGAAATTGGTGCCTTAGTGTTGACTGGAATGCTATCAAAAGGAAAGCTCCACCTGAGCCAGCAGTTAACCAACACTGCCACCAGCAATTGCAGAAACAAGATTTTGTGCAGTTAAACAGACCATGGAGATAAACCTGATCATCAGTATTAATCACTAATTATACTAGTGCTGTACACACCTAGCCTCATTGCTCCTTATCCATCACCTGTTCCCATACAGTGAGCAGGCAACAGGCTGAGGCACAAAGGCAAATCTCAAACAACTTTTCCACAGAAAGAGCAGATTAAAGACAGGGCCAGGAACATGTAGCTGCTTTCCCACATCCACACCGGAGCCCTCAGCCTGGGTTATCTTCCCCACTCAGGCCAAGCACAGACAAAAGATGCACGTAAGACATTTTTGTGATAGGAAGAGGACTGTAAATCTTCATGTTGATGTTCTGGCAATTTTCTCAAACACTAGATCTGCTTTAGAAAAGGAGCTTAGAATTGACTCAGTTCCTTATCTTGTCATCGATGTAACAAAATATACAGAATAATGAGGTCTTTCCCCATTGCTATTTATGAAGCAAAAAAAAAGAGAAGAAGTCAGAACACACTCCCCTAAAACAATACATATATTCATATGTTCATATATTTTCATATTTGCTATTTGGAGGCAACTGAAGAGCTGAGGTGATTGGTTTGCCAATTAAATTAAATGGAATGCAATTAAAACTAAAGGAGTGAGACATCACTTGAAGCACTTACTGACTAGAAAACTCAAAGAAATCTGATGAAATTTTACAGTATAGACCTACCTATAAATATATGAGATAAAAAGTCTTGAATAGTTTTCTTCTGATATTTGCAAAACTTGCAACATTCATTTCATAGAATACTCAGATGTATTTTGCCATCAGAGTTATTTGGCTAACACTGAGTATATTAACATATAACACTAATAAGTAGAAGCAGTGTTATTTTAAATGTCAGCCAAGTAAGATTTCTACTCCAAATAGAAATATAAAGAAAGGGTTCTTTGTAAATTCTGTAACATCAAAATAGAAAAAAAATCCAATGTATTACTGTCATGCTAAATGAAGTCTTCCCCTATCTGTTCTATTTTATGAGGCTAGAATAAAATTAATTACTCATGAAGAAACAAAATTAAAGAGGAGAGGAAAGCAGCCATAAAGAGATGATATTCCGGAATTTATAAACCTAAACATTTAAAAAACATCTAGAATGATTCAAATCCAAAATGGCCTTTGCACAAAAGCACGACTCTCTCTATTCCTGAATTAGGACAACCAGATATTTCCTTTCAAAACATCTTGCCTTTAGGTAGAGAGAGCAAAGAGAAAAAAACTATTTCCTATTTTCATGTTGTTTCAGTTCCAGGTGAGGATCTGCCATGCCAGGATGTGACTGATCACACTAATCATACATCTTCTCACTGTGCTGAGAATAAAATGCATTATCATCAGTGTACTGGTGAAACACATCAAATTCAGCCACACGAGGTGGACATGATTAAACTTCACCGAGAAAGGAGACAGGGCTTTCTCTCCAACATCACTTACCCACACTGGAATTTATTTACCATTTACTATGTACTAGAACAAAGAATGGAGGGGGCTCAGGTGGCCAGGCAAATCACCATATCCCATGTGCTAGAGAGGATGGTTAAATACAACTACAGCCAAGGGAATTTAATGCATTGTAGATTGCAGGATATGACATCAAGATGGGCCCTTGAGTGAAAACTATTCAAGTATGCAGTTTGTAAGCCTTGGAAAGGGACTGGGAGTGCAGGTTGTGTCTGTCATAGTCTGAGGGGCTGCAGCAGCTGTGACAGCCCCAGGGACCAGCCAAGTGCTATGTCTCATGGTGCAACATCATTCCAGAAAATGTCACTTGCACAGGGTGTCTTCTGGCAGATCAGGTACCCTCCAGCTGCTCCAGTCCAATGGCAAGACCAAGGAACAGAAACCTTGTCCTGGGTCTGACTAGTGCCAGGGTCTGTCTGTCTAGCATGGATGGAAGCTGGGGTCCATTTCAGCAGCTCTGAATTCTTGTTTCCTAGCTGCTGAAGCAAATTTTGGATCCCTGCAAGCAGTTTGACACAGGACTGGGTGCCCTGACTGCGCAGTTAAGGGAAGTTCACAATGAGAGACAGAGGAAGCCCATGTTGACCAAACTGCATTTATGCCCCTTTCTTAACTACTTCTCTGACATCATACACTTCTTTACACCCTGCATAAACACCCTTCCATGAGATACCCCTGCTCTGCTTGTAAAACCCAATGCCCAAGAGCACTCACTGTAAAAAATATCAGAGAGCAGATTTGGGAAAGGGGCCAGAGGAGAGTGGTGAACGCTTACTGAGTTTTAACCCTTTTTACTTGCTTTGTATCTATTCTTAACTTACTAGGCTACAAGCACTCAGTAGCTGAATCAGTGTTTCTCCATCTCTGTAAAGAATCATCTAGGGTTGCAGTAGCACATGCAAGTTTGAAAATAATTCTAACACTACAAACATAATAAACAAGATGAAAGAAAAGTATATAAATATAATCAGTTTCCATTATGTGACCAACTATCCTCAAGAGATGCTCACATCTCTCTCTGTGACATTTTGACACTGAGATAATGCAAAGCATCTCAAAGTAAATACAAGTTCTACTTCTTGAAACCTTGCTCACATGAATGTTTCTAAAAGATTTGTCAAATATGAGTATGGAAACAACCATAGAAGTTGTCCTGTGGGCTTAGAGAAGAGGAAAAGTGACACTTACATCTAAAAGTCCTGGGTGAAGAGAACAGCCAACGCAGTGCTCTGTGCTGGCCCACTGTTAGATCCCCACGTCCTCATACCAAGTTTTCTACTGCATTTTCAGAAAAATCCTGATGCTCTAAATGACTGTGCTAATCTTGATCATTCTTTTAAAGAGCAGAGCTAAAGCCCAAAAGCCATATGTGCAGTAACACCCACCCAGGACAGTGAGAGGAAAGAACCATTTAATTTAGATGTATGAAATGACAGCACTGTCAACGACACGAGGGTAACTTTACACGGTGCACAAGTTAAGCTTAGGCTTCTCCCACCCCTTCACCCCTCTTCTTGACTTTTTAAGACTAAGTCCTACATATTATATGGAAGAAAGAAAAATGCCAGTTGCAGGGCAGGAATACATTGCAATGTCAATGCAGAATATCATCCCCTCCAGGATTTTTCCACCAGAGGATAGTCTCAACTGCAAGAAAAAACACATTCCCTCCTTTTCTTTTTCCTGCTCTTACACTGTAGATTGTTTGAGACAAACTATAAAATGAACAACCACACCACATCAGAACAAAACAGGACACTCTCCAAATATTCTGGGTTTTAGCTGGGCTTTATTTATCAGGCATGTCTCTACGTGATGGTAGGGAGATGACATATATCACAGGATATGGGCTGTTCATAATGTATTTGCAGAAAATATTACTCTGAACAAATGCAATTTGTTCTGGTTTAGTCACAGTTAATACTACACATATCTGCTCTCTGGCTGATGAACTCGCACAAACAGGTTTGAGTTTAAGTGTTTCAGACTGTAAACTGAAAATTAGCTAATGACAACTAATCTGCTGCATCACCAGAGGAATCACTGGTTTATTGCTGTTCCAACAAATTAAAAGGAGTGCAGACATTTAGATGTATATGAAACTTATCATGTACTTGCATACTGCAGATCACTGATGAATCTGGAAAAACACTTCTGGAAGAATGCATACCTGGCATTATGTATATATCAATATTCATCAGCAGGAGGGCAGCTGCTACTTACTGGTAAGGTGCCACTTTGGAAATCACAGTCAAATGTCACTAAAAAATGTTAAAATATCTGTACTTGGTGAACAGATTGCTGTAAGGGCATCACCCACATTGTGTCCTAAAGCTTCACTAATGGTAAGGCAATCCAGATAGTACCTGGACAGCTACTTGATCAAACAAGAGAAAATAAGAGAGCAGTGAGAATCATTTAGGTTGGAATGGAGCTTTGAGATCATCAAGTCCAGCCTATGACCTAACACCACCTTGTCAACTAGACCATGGCACTAAGAGACACATTCAGTCTTTTTCTTAACACCTACAGGGACAGTGATTCCACCACCTCCCTGGGCAGCCCATTCCAATGCCCAATCAACCCTTCCATGAAGAACTTCTTCCTAATGTCCAGCTTAAACCTCCCCCGGCACAGGTTAAGACTGTCCTCTTGTCCTGCCACTGGTGGCCTGGGAGAAGAGACCCACCCCCACACAGCTACAGCCCCCACTACTTTGTAGTAAACAGCTGCTTTAATGGCTTTTAGAAACACTCTAATATTTTTACTGAGTTCTTCTAAAAGCAGAGGGAAGTGTCTTCACCAGTTTTCTTTAAATAAAACATTCAGAACAAAGTGGAAGGGGACACTGGATAGAAGCTGAACAAGCTACCTACCTGTATCTGCTCCTCTTCAAGGTGCCCGGGGGATGTGTACATCCATGCAACTGATAGCCAGCTGCAAGGCTTGCAGCTGGCCAGTGTTTCAGGCTGGCAGCACTTAAGGCAGTCCACTGCTGCGTGGACACCACACACACTGCACATCATTGTAAAGGAGGCCAAAAGCCCCTCAACCAAAGGATTTTAAATTAGCCAGGACCAAGAATATGGAAGAAAGGAGGGCTGTTAAAATGTGTGCAAGGTTCCAGGAAGGATCAGAAGGTTTAGCATTCTGTGTGGCTTCCTTGTAATAGCAAATTTCTACTTAAACTGTCTGCCACAAAACTGCCCCTGGAAAAGTCCTCAGAGCCCCCAGGAAACAAACTCTGAAAGACCTCACCCTTTGCAGCCATGGTGGAAACACAGTGCCTACAGCACAGCAGGATCCCAACTAGCAGCTCTGAAGACCTCTGTCCTGGGGAATACATGCGGAGGCATCACCAGCATTATTTGGCCTCTACCCGAATCAACCCAAACTGAAGGAGGAAGGGGGCTTACTTTGCTTTATTCCTTTTAATGAAAATAGGTTTTGTTCCAAGATCCACAGAGGGGAAAAACAAGATGGCTCTAAGCCCCTCAAGGTATTGATGGGCAAGGGCACAGCTTCCAAGGCAGCCTTGCCAAACCAAGACTTTGGTCTCCTCTGCTGGAATGGGCTCCATGCCATAGCTTGTAAGTGTTGAGGACCTGACCTCACTGTGAACAGCTGTATCTCCCTGCCCTGCCCTCCTGGACCATGCCATCAGGCTGGTAAGGTTTGTTTGTACCTGTTCTTCAGGATACCCCAAGCATCCTCTGCAGTGTCAGCCTCTTATTATCCTCCAGCACCCGAGTCATCAGCTGGGACAAGTGAAGCCACAGAGCAGCTGGTCATCCCTGCTTTAGGCTATGTTGTGAAATGGGACAGGTACTCTGCTCTACAGGCTAAAGAGGACACCTCATTTAGGGAAACAGCATTCCAGAATAAGAATTAAATGAAGTCTGTCATGGGAGAAGAACATGAAGAGATTGCATCTTTGGAGTAAGACAACAAGATTTTAGTCTCACTGTCTAGTAAGAAACCAGTAAACAAGAGTACAAAAGTCAACTGGGTTGAGATATCTAATTAGTTCATGAAGTGTTTTACTGGAAGTATAATTTTATAGGTGTAGCAAAGCAAGAGGCACTAATTAGTTGCAACTCATTAAGCGTAAGTTGTTTAGTAATTTAGGAAAAATGAATGCAGACACGGTGAGGTTGGTGCAGACAAGAATGCCACGTAGCTGAGTGTCACATTTGCAACAGCAGCCTGTCTGCTCAAGCTGCAGAGGAGTAATTTGCAATTCAGTCCTGACCCATGGGGACAGGCAGACCATGCATTCCAACTCTTCTAAAAGAAATCTTAAAAGACAAAAATAATGAATGCCTTCACTACAAATGACCAGGTGAGAAAATTAGCATCTGCCTCCACCCATGAGCTATTAAAACTTCATGTTCCATGTATAGAAAGCATTAATATCCTAAGTAGAAAGCTTGTGGATATATAAATCAGCTGTATGCACACTCTCATCTTTTAGATTACTGCTAATACTTATGCAGAAGCGAGGTAAGTCATACTTACCTCTTTGTAAAATGTATCCTTCTTAGGGAAACAGAAACAAACAAACATCCCAAGTAAGATATTACCAACAAGATTTTAATAGAATAGTATTTTCAAAATTTTCTCTTTACCCAGGATAAGTTTGTTGAGCGGGATTGAGTTCAGAAACTGTTGCGCATGCTAGAATAGAAAAGGGACTTAGAGCAAAGACAAAATAAAGTCCTAGCACGTGAACAAGACCACCACAGCATGCAGAACTGTCATCACTCACTTCAGCTGGAAGGCTGGCATACTGTAGATATTCTTTACCTTTCTGCTTTTAATCTCATCCATGAAACACAAGTACCCTCAGAGAAACCATACATAATTCAGCTAATCCTTTTTCAATTACACAAGGCAGCACTTATAGGCAAAGGTTTCCTGGAACAGCAACTTTCAGAGAAATGTCACAGTGACATTGAATCAGACTGATCCCCTACAACTGTCTGCCAGGGCTTTTGAAGCCTTCATGGCAGTACTATACAGAGATCCACCACAAACCCAGTATAAGGCAAGACAGCAGTGCACCATTTTATTTGGTGGTAATTGCAGAGCAAATGGTTCCCAACAAAAGCAGGCACCAAATTCTGGGAAAGTCTGGGCCTGGAATTTGCAGCTTAGTTATGGCTTAACTAATAATAGCTAACACAAGTGTAAAAGCCACATGAGAAACAGAGCTTCCTTCCCACAGTCCACTGGTGAAGCTGCCTACAAAAAGAAAACTAAAAAAGCCTGAAAACTTCACAAAAGTAAATTCTTTTCTTTGTACTGAATGGACATGCTGTACTCCCACTCCTTTACAAAGGAAGTTAAGAGCTTCTTTGTGTCAAGCCTACTCTCTTTTTCTCTCAACAAAATACAAATGAAAGAGCCATGTGAATTATTAACAGATGACAACAGAGAGCTAGCCAGGTATTTCAAACACTTGTGTCTCTTCTTCCTACATGAATTCCTCAACAGTACATGCAAAATAAGTCTTCTTACTACTTCCATCGTTTAAATCCATAATTAGAGCAGATTAAATAATTTGCTGAGAAGTAAAGGCTTTTTTTACGTTCCTTTCTTTCTCCTTTCTTTCCCTGGGAGAGCATTTGACCTGACTGTCAGTGACAGGGGGGCTTCATGCCTTGCTCTGTAGGGCACTTGGTGAATCAAGTGAGAGTTTTCCCCCTGTTAACGTCTTTACAGTGCCGCAAGCTCATGCAGAACATCATGCAACCCAGTGGAAACAGAGACACCATTTACTTCTGAACCGGAATAGACATGTAATGGGGAAATCTGAAAACAGACTAAAGCTTTAGTCACATTACAATGTTAACCATCATCTCGTGGTGAAAGCAAGTCTTGCTTGTTATAAACACTTTGGATGGCCCTCGACCCCAAACTCCCCCTCCCCAGCTCCCCACCACCCCACAACGAAGAGGTGAACAGGACACCACCGCACGAATCCAACACCATTGCTTGACAGCATGCTTGCTATTTACACATAAGTACAAACTTAACACTGCTTCAGTCCATTCACATTTAACCCAAATAAATTCTGAATTTGTCAAAGAATCCCTGCAGATCCAATGCAAGAAATAAAAATGAAATGATGTTAAGTTAGTATCAGTGCAATGGAAAGATATTTGAGAACTGACATAGGAAAGACTATCAAAATTAAAACTACAGTAGTAAGGTTTAAAATAACAAACTTTTTGAGAACTTTGAAAAATAATCCATATGACCCTAAAAAAGCATGTATTTTTCTATTTACTTCAAAATTTAAATCCATAAATTCTAAACTTTCATCAGTTAAAAGGACCATTTCAAAAGGTATGGTAAAGCACAGCATCTGACATAACACAAATGGAGGAGTAAAGTTTCCCACAGTGGAGCAGAAACCCCCAAGTGATGCCTCAGGGCATTGCCTACGACAACATTAACCAGAATAACCTCTTTGGTTTGAATTTGAGTGTGCTTCACACATACGCTGTTTATTCTAACTGCCATAAAAATGGACAAAAGCAGCACATACATTAGCAGCAGCTCCTACTTAAAAACAAGAAGCACAGCACATTCCCCCCTCAGCCAGCTCCCCGCTGAAAGTGTTCCAGACTAAGCCACAAAAACTTAACAGTGAGCTTTTGAATGACAGGACATCATGTGCTCCATCAGTCAAGTACTTACAAGGTTTCTTAAACAAATTGATCATGCCTACAATTTCAGACGAAGTCAGAGAAACTTCAGACTTGATCTTCTCTGAGGAAGAAACAGAAGCCATGAAATCACCAAACAGAAGGACTTTTTTGGCTTTTTTTGTTGTGATTTTAAAGAGAACTCTGAAGGACATGTTGTAATGTGATAGGAAGTTTGTAGGAACAGCCTTACAAATTAAGCTGGGCATGTATTTCAGCACTCTGTTCTTATTTAGCACTTTCCCTGTGGAAAATGCTAGGGAGGTTTTACCTAGCAACAGACAAGGTGATTTCGGATTGATAGATAAGACCTCCCAGCTGATCTTTCATTTGTAACATTAGTTTATACAACTGCTTTTTTACTCAGTCTTCCCCAACCACAAAGCCAAAAATAGCCTTACCTTTCCCACAAGGACAATAAGGGATACCAGGAATACTGGGCAACTCTTTATAGGTGCTATGAATAACAGCAGTGTTTTTTTAAAAAGTAAAAAAAATCCTGATATTATATTATCCATGGTTTTATCTTTACAAGAGCAGTTTAATGGCAATAACTACCATGACATATGGAGGCTGCATTTTCCAAGAAAATTTATGCTATACACTAACTAGTATTTCCTGAAGCATCCTATAGCACCGTGAAAGGAAGACAGGCATTAAGCAGTCTACATTATTCATCATGAAAGAAGCAACAATGATGCAAATTCCTCTTAGAAAGCAATAAAGTTTTGAATATAAATCCTAAAAGGGCTTCATTATGCAGTTCTCAGTCAACAGTGGCTGAGCCAAATCCTACTACAGTACTTCTCTGTGCTCTGGGTAAAACTTCCCATGGCTCCAGTAGCTCCTATCGCAGAGGTGCCAGTCTTCCACAAAGAGATCTTAGCATACAGGATTTAAGGGAAAATATACCCAGTAAAGCTAGGCTCCCAGGCCTGTAGTTCAGCAGAGAAATAGGAGATCTAATTTTCAAATCTCCTGGGAACCAGGTAGCTTATCATGCAGTAAAATCCTCTACAGGGAATTAATGTTTTAGTGATGACTTTTCAAATCTTCCCTGGTGTTTGCTCAAAACCATGTCTTACAAGTTTTATCCAAAGACCAGCAACAAGTTGCTAAGCTTAGGCCTTCATGTTCCAAAGGTGTTTAGACCAAAAAGTGTTTCTCATAAAATTTAAGATCTAGACAAAGATTGTGCTTTCTCAATGTGAAACCAAAGGTTATGGTTATCTTCTAATTTCAACAGAGGTCCTTGGCATTTTCATATCAATTGCAGAGACTCTTGAAGTAAGATAAAGCCTTTAACAGAGAAGAATTTTAATTAATCTGCTGCACACAGAGCATTTAATAGTATCTGATTTCTCAAATCTCCCTCTGTGTCAATTAAAAACAGTGTATGTGGAGAAACATTAAAGAATTCCAGGCTTCTTAGCAGTCCCTTTTTTCTAATCACTGGAAATACAGACATACAGAATAATTCCCAGAAATACAGACAAATGGGATCGAACTGGAAATGAGAGAAGAGAAAATAAAGAGCTTGAGAGTAATATCCCCCTGTTGCTTTCTCCTCTGAGGTATCTAATACAGATTTGTTTCGGTAGCTATATCAAGATTTATGTGTAAAAATGACTTTAGCAACTTCTTTCTTTAGGGACACATTTTATTTCACTAATGAAACATTCTCAGGAACCAAGAGAACGAATTTCACCCAATTTAATTTTTAATTAAAAGAGCTTAAAAAAAAAAGAGAAATAGAAAGATGAAATAGCTCTGGTCTGACAAAATGCATGGCTTTTCGACCCATCTATAAGAGCTACTTTCTTCACTCCAACAGCTGACAGGCCAATGTTCTCTGCAGCAAATAAATCACTTCACCCAGCCCCCTCAAGACTTCTTCCCACAGCACAACACTGGATCTCGCATCCCTCCAAATAGACAGCAAGCCAGGATTAATTAAGACCATGAGAGCTTACTGCAGGGCTTGGGACCATCAGAAAGGCTACACAGGTACATGAGCAATCATTCTCTGGACTCAGGTGTGGTCACTGCCCTGAGCACATTCTGTAGCTATTCAGGTCCTTTGCACTTCAAGCCCCATGACTAAGGTTCAGCTTGGAGACACACAGATGAATATTACAATACTGAAAAGCATAGATGTTGAGAGGTGCCTCTCTTAGAGGGACTGCTTAATCCAGCATCAAAGTTGGAGGTGCATGAATGACCGCAGAACAGCCTCGTGGCTGAGGCCAATTAGTAGTGTTTAATCGTCACACAAGGTTATCAAAGGACTTTTTGTAACAGCAGCAGAGGAGCAGCATCACTCAGAGAACAGGCATGAAGATAAGTGGTGGACAATCTGGTAATGAAGAGGCAGAAACCACTCTCCCTATAACTTCCTAATATCAGCTTTATCTCAGTCACACCCAGACTGCCTGATACCAGTGTCACAGCCTTTCTCTGTTTAAGCAGGGATGAAAATTGAAACACAAGCTTTTGTTACACATCAAAACATTAAATGAAACAGGATCAAAAGGTGAAGTGACAAAACCAAACTCAATGCAAAGTTTGAAGAGAAAAAATGTTTTCCTTCAATTTTCTTACATGAAAATAGGTTTTAATACCTGAAAAGTGTAATGCAATAGACATTTAAAAGGTCTTTGTTTTTCCCCTAACAATTCCAGTTCATGTAAATCCCCTAAAAAATTTAGGTACGTAGTGTGTTTTGCTCTTACATCATCTTATACAGACTGCAATTAAATAATTTACATCACTGAATTGGTAGCAATGCCGTGCACAATGCCAAATTGAAAATTTTGACCCCTCTTGCCAGCTTAGTTTACTTCAAATTTCATCTTGACTTATTTTTGATGCAACAGGAAATGGAGACAGTGAGACTTCTAAAAGCTTGTTACATATAATTGTAGATATGGAGGTTATTAATGCAAGCATGGATTCGGCATAGGCACCAAACCTTTAACTCAGGAAGCACACTTGGTCAGAAAACTTACCTGCTTGTTAAAAACCCCACAGATCACCAACTCACTCAAGTGCTCCAGAGCTACCTGCAGCCAGTGGAGAATACTGAAGCTAGTAAAAAAAATCAAGAGAGAGTGGCAGAGAATGAAACCAGGCAAAAACCACTGGAGCCAGGAAGTTTCTGATGAGTGGTTAATGATACAAAAGATGGAATGCATTATTTAGAGAAACATGTTCCACAGGAACTACTCAGGCAGTGACGGAGAGTTCTCAAACAACGTAGCTGGAATCTTGTCTCTCATGTGTCCCTTAAATGCTGGTGGTCCAAATGGCAAAACTTCCAAGTCAGCATAGAAAAACCTGTCAATATATGGCATTTGCAATGTAGTCATCTACTTCTAATCTGCTTCTTCAAACCAGCTCTACTAAGTATGCCCAGCAAGGCTGCCTGGAGCCCACTGAGTGAGCTTTGAGAAATACATTTTTTTGTTTCCTTGAAAGTGGACAGGTGCCCCACTTCCAGATGAACAGTCCCAACAGCACAGTTCTCAGCAAAAGCAAAAACATAAAGGGTTGAAGGGAGCAGCATCTCCCTGGAGATGTGCACCTCTGCCCTGGAGCAAGCACAGATTGCAGAGTGCATACTAGCGCTCCCCATGACACACTCTTCTGAAGGCACACAGGGAATACCATTTGTCAGAGTTTACAACACAACTCTTCACTGGAGTGCTGACTTTGTGCAAGCAAAGGCAAAATGATATTTTTTTTAATGTCTTTACCAGAAGTCTCAGTTGGAATGAAGCATGTTTTGCATTAATCAACATCCTTCCATCAAAGTAAAACCAGATAAGTATTGCTTCTTATCTTATTAAGCACAAACACTGTTTAATATTGCTCTATTATTGTCTTATCTATGAGCAGCTAAATTTCAGCCAGGTTGGTTCAACTAAATGACTCACGTTGCCATGATTCTGACATTTCAAAAAAAATCTGTTACACAACCAGAGCAGAAATAAAAACACTTGAGCAGCTGAAAGACCAGAGCTGAATGAGGAGTGCTACAAAATATTGAGGAACAGATTTCAGAATAATGAGGTCGCCTCACACCTCAACACACATGAAGTTATTCCATTCACTTAAATAACTTCACAGTTGGTAGTAGTCACAGCACAAAACACCACACCATTTTAAAGAGACAGAAGCATTTTCAGTGCTTTGGCTGATTACAAAATAATTAACACAAAACAATACCTTTCATGTGTTCCCCTTCCAGGTTTCTTCTGGCTTGCCAGATGAAGAGAGAACTAAGAAGGGTGAAAAATGTTCCCTCCCTCCCCACCTCCTCCAAGTGAGACACCCCTAATCGGGGCATGTGTGCTTGCAGCTCCAGAGCATCAAGCAATCGTGGCATTTAGGGTGCTTCAGAAGCATCTTGTGCCTGCTCGAGCACGCAGGTGTTGCTGTGGTGGCAGCATGAAAGATCTCCTTCTCATCAGGTATTTTGGCTTTTCAGCCTTTCTTATTCCAGATATCTGCAGTTTGTTCTTTTTTTAGCAAGGCAGAGTCATACTATTAGCTTCCCTCCAAACTGTCAAGTCACACAAGGTAAAATTCAGAGCACGAGGTCTGGCAGTGCTGGTGTTAAGGGTTTCCTGGCAGTGCAGAGGAGCTGAGGACCAGTGGGAGGCAGGAAGGCAAGGAGACCCATGTTCAAGTGACCAAAGATGAATGAACAACCAAGAAAGTGAGGGATCCACACGAGATTAAAGCAGTTTGACTATTCATCGGATTGGTGATATTTGTGCAGCCAAGAGCTGGGTTGTTTGTGTTTTGGAATTTTTTAAAAAGCAAACCCAGAGACTATGCTTTTTTTTATACAGAGAGGAGTGCAGAAGTCTATGTCTAATAAAAGAAAGTTCTAGATGTCAGAAGTGTTCAAAAAGCATGACTACCTACTGAGATAAAGCATGATAGTGATATCCCTAAAAGGAAGTTGGTATCTGAGCAAATGCAGATTGGAATCACTGACTCATCCATCCTGGGCCTTTAAGGCAAATGGATGAAGGGCTGACAGATGGAAGAGAGAGGGGAGGAAAATAAGGAGGCATCAGGAATTTAAACAATATTAGCTACATGTGAATCCTAAATAAAGATTAAAATCACTGCCTAGTGGATTTTGGGATTTCTGAAGTCATGGTCATGAAATAAGCAGGAAACTGGCAGTTCACAATGTATGATGACTTTTATGAGGACGACTTTCAGCAGTATTTTAACTTTTAAGAGCTACCATTGCTTAGTTCTTCCAAGCTTCTTAAAACATAAGGAGAAATTGGCATAGCTCTTCCAAGCTTCCTAAAAGCATAAGGACAAACTGGCATTGCTCTTCCAAGCTTCCTAAAAGCATAAGGAGAAACTGGCATTTAGTGGAAGCATCTAAAAATCACCACTCCCATTTTATAATTAACTCAACTATCTATTTTAATAGAAACAAAAAGACTTTACCAAATTTCTACTGCTTATACATCCTGCTGACTCCAACACAGTCAAGCACTCCTAAGGAAGGCAAATAGCCCAGGTCTTTTCTGTTGCACTCATGTGACAAACATCTCTGGTGGAATGTTTATCTAGTTTTTAGTTAGTTGATATAGATTACAAATCCTTAAAGCCAGAGAAAGCACTGTTAACTTCTGCTTCTGTAACTAGTTCTCAACACAGGTCAGATTTCTTTACAGATTAAAAGGCATTTCAGTCTTCTTAGGAAATGTTTAATGTTTTTTAGAAATATGGTTTCTGTAAGAAAGTTCAGTATCTCTTCATTCATGCATATCCTTACAGTCCTTCAGTGGACTGAAATGTAGGCTTTTCCATTTACAACTTCATATAGACATCAGAAAGACTATTTAAATTTCCCTTATGCACTTAATATGAATTACAAGTAATTAAGCTATTGAGTATGAGGATTACCTTTCATTTTCATGTGACAGTTCTTTCAAAACTGTATTATCAGGTCTGTTAACTCTTAAGTTGCTGGGCCAGTTCCGATGGAAAAGTCCAAGTATCCATGAGGGCAGCCTATTTAACACCAAAACCCCAACCAAAGGATTCAAGCAACTTCCTGAACTGAAATCCAAAGGAGTTATTTTGTTCATGATCTATTTTTCCATAATTCCTTCCTATCTTTCTATCACTGGGGATTTCCTTATTGTAGCTTTCTTTTTTATACCTTAGCAGAGGAATCCCAATAAGTTTGGGAACATAAAAGATTACATATTAATCCTTAAAGATAGTTTTGTCTTTTAGTACTGAACTTTAATTTTTGAAGTGAGGCTACAGAAGAATGAAATGAGTAGGGTTTGGGAATAGAAAAGATTACACATTAAATCCTTCAAGATAGTTTTGTCTTTCAGTACTAAACTTTAATTTTTGAAGTGACGCTACAGAAGAATGAAACAAGTAGGGTTGTTTAGGAGTCTCTGAGTGTTTTCTATGGAAAATGTTGCCAGAAAAAGTTTAGATTCAGTGTCAGGAAAAGTTTCTAAACAGTATATTAAACACCTGGACACGTACATGAAGTGCAGATACATTGACCGTAACAAGGTACTCAGGAATACAATGAAATTAACAGTTCTACACTTAAAAGAGGAAGACAAGATAAACTGAATACGACATTGCTTCTTAGAGACAGTTTCTAGGACTCTCTTGTTCAAATACCAGAATTAAGCTGATCGTTGCTACAGCTTGAAATAATGGGAAAGAAAAGAAAAATAAAAAAGGAAGGAAGAAAACACTAAAACAATCCCTGCTGTAAAAGCCCATAACTTACAATTCCTACACAAACACTTGGGTCTTGCTATCCCAAGTGTTCAGATATGCTCCAGATTATGTAAGACACTGGCTGACCCACTTGCAGTGAGAAGGAACTGCAAGACCAGCCTGGTCAGAGCTACATTTTTCAAACACAAGCAGATTCATACATAAGCAGATCCCTTGCAGTAATTTATGAGGAAGGAAGAGGTTTCCTCTGTAAATAAACTGAAAATGTGTTCTGTCTCTTTATTTTACAAGTGAAAACTCAGTTTATTTTTACAGTACCTGAATCATCGGTACCCAGTAGCTCAGACTGAACATTTTGGTTAGCATCACTTTCAGCTGCAGCCATGTTTTTTTTGTGGGTGTTTTTTGTTTGGGTTTGTTTTTTGTTTTTTTGTTTTTTTCAAATGTTACTGAAACAAGAAATATAGCACAACACATTTATATAACCATTGAGATTTTGAAATCAAACACAAGGTAAATTCTCCCTTATCTTTAAATCATGCCCTAAAGTGTCTGACATTTTAGGCTGTTTTGGAACTATGCAGTAGAAGCATTTTAAGGATACAACAGTCATTACATTACATTAGAGGTCTTTAACATGTGAAAATTATAGCTGTGCTTCATAACAAACACCAGTAAATCAAACCTCCAAGTAATCGCAGAATTCTGTAATAAGAAGTCACATTGTGCAGGACATGTTTTTCTTCTTACTGTCTGCATTCCTTCCTCTGATTCCTAATGGAAACTAATAACATTATGTACTTATTTAATAAATATTTTAAATTATAAGTAGTACTTCTATTAAACACAATAGACAAATAGTGACATACATGAACACTATATTAGATAACTTAATAATATTAAACAGTATTATAGTATAAGCACTGTATTAGCTACCTGAATGCTGCAGAAGCACAAGGATTTACAAGAGATTATTTTCTTCAGGTTACATTACCTAGTTGCATGTTTCTCCTACTCTAAATTTCACCAAAGAATAAACAAATACATTAGTAAGCTCAATAAAATATACCTTTACTATCTATGTTACATAGGAGCATTTTAATGTCACATTGTATCATCTAGATCTGAAAATACTACAGCCATTAATAATTACAGCATTTGTCCTTCTGTAAAATATAGCCAGATTAAAATAACAGTTTAAAAGCCCTTGAGAAGCTTTTCTAGGGAAATTTGCCTATGAGCTGTATATCTTTTACACTCTTGCTTCATCCGCAGAACCATTCTTTGTTTTTGGGAAGAAGTCTCACTATTAGACAACAATATATGCAATATAGAAACTAAGTAAGACACAAACCAGCACTATATGACATTGTTTCAGCCTGAGTTTTATCAACAAAAATCAGTCACCTCAGTAGGATTCTGCAGTGGGATAAATTATCCAACAATGACAGGAGAGTTCGGCTCCCCTTCTGACCTAATAAGAAAGGTGATGGACCTGAAGAAGGACCTTGTCTTGAAGACACCTCTGTCTACTCTCAGTTCACAGCATTACAGATCTCCAAGAAGCTTTTTAAAAGCTGCCTAAGTCTCTGAGCTGCATTTCAGCTGAGAGATTCATTTGGATGGAGTGGAGGAAGGTCACAGGGAATTTTAAGACTTTGAATACAGACCAGATAGTCAGACCACTGCCGTAACCACATTTAACGTGACATTTCGTAATTAGCTCTCATAAATACTTGGGTTTCTTTTCTGTTCAGAATTTCCTGAAGAACTTTACTTCTCTCCATCCTACTCAGCTACTAAAGTACAGGGGTATAGTGAGTTTTCAGCTCAAGAAAACACTAAATCATATTAAAATTAAGCATGTGAGTGTCTTTTCCTGACTTTTCTAAGATTATTTAGTCACTGAGAGGTGGCTAAGGCAGGACATCATAAACACATATATCACATTAGCAAAGTCAAATCAGGATTTGTGTCAGTTTTTCCTGTCCTAATCCTACAAACCTGAATTCCCAAGTACTCTTAAGATGCAAATTTGAACTTTGAAACTGTAATGTGGGAGCAGCAATGAAAAAAATATAACCACAGGGAATGCTTTAATTGACCCAGTTCTAAAAGTAGTAGAGGAAGCAAAAATCACCCTTTGCCCTCAGATAATTTTTCCTACAGTACTCTTCATTGATATTCTCTCAGAATTCAGCACAGAAGAAATTAAAACAATGTAGTCTACAGAATTACTAAACCTGAATCAACTGTCGTCAGCAAGATCACAGAAATAACAACCAAAACAGAAACTAACCCAAATTTTGCAAATATGGTTCCTGGCCTTGTGAAAATATTGGCTTGTCCAAAGAAATTCAGAACATGTTGAAAAAACTCAAGAATAATCAAGTTTCACAGTTTGGACCCCATTTTAAGATATAAACTGCTCCAAAATATTTCTGGTGAGCATGGAAGTCTTGTTTAGAATTAGTCAATCTAATCAGGAAAAAGTAATTTCAATTCCAGTTATAACTTGGTGACCAAAAGAAAGAAACAGATTTAATTAGAATCAAGCTATACTATTGCAATCAAACCACTTCACAAGAATTAGCTCTGCCTTAGAACATATTACACCCATTTTCCTAAAGCCCTTATTCTGTATTAAGCACAAAATGTTCGAAAACATACAAGCATTTAGAGGCTGAATATAAACACTGCTCTGATTTTAACATAAATATGCCATCCGTCTTTATCCAAAGGAAGTAGAAGCAGAAAAACCTATTGCAAAATTATCAAGACAAGTTCTTGCATACTGGGCAGCTTCCTCGAGGAGCAGAACCAGTTCTGTTATATATTGGGAGGACAAAGCAACATGAAAAATGTGACATGACAACTTCTTTTGTTCATTGTTGTTTTATTTAGAGCTGTCATACCATTATTTCAAAAGGAGTAGATCAACTATAACCTTGCTCTTCTGCATGACAGTATTACCTTTCAGAGGAAATCTCTGTAGAACGAGCTTGAGCCTTTTGCTTCACTCTTTCCAGGCTCTCTGGAAGATCCCAAAATTGTCAGGTGTAGCTTCCATATTATAACAGATCTACTTACTGCCCTTCCACTTTCCTGCCAGTAATGGTTAAAAAAAGCCAAATCTCTCAACCTCCAAAACCTTACTGGTTGCCAGCTTGGTAAATATTAGGCATGGATCTCACAACTCTTATCAAGAGAAGAACTAGGTGCCTAGACTCAGAAGCTGGTAACCTCCAATTCCCTATGTGATGGCCACAGAGAGAAATACCCCAAACAAGAGATTTCCCAAATGGTATATGAAACAAGTGCTGGATATTTACAGTATAGGTTTCAGATCATCAAAATCTTGAGTATATTTACTGTAATTATTGCCCTATGACAATCAGCAGATGGATGTAACCACCCCAGTTTTCAACTCCTGCTGCGATGTTCTACAGACAGCGTGATATGCTGAACTTGCTAATTAATTGCATATCAGAAAATACTTTCCATGGAACTGTGAACCTCATTTCAGAGTGCTGCGACTCTCAGGCCATCTTCTTGGTTGTTCTTCTCAGGTCATGGAGGCAACGAAGGCACTGATTCTTTCTAAGTACAACACTGGGGAGGGCCACAAGGTGGACAGGTGTGGCTATGGTAAGCACAGGTGAGATTTTTAGAGGAGTTTTCCATGTGGTGCAAGGATGCAGCTATCCAGCTGATCTCCACTACCCCAGGTCCCAGTCCTGCACAGTCAGAGGCACCAGATGAACAAACCATGGACTGAATAAGCAACTTTCTCTGGTGTATGTGGTCACTCCCTTACTGGGCTAGAATGAAGACGTGACACTGTTCTTCACAAAAACAAATGAAGGCTGAATTGCAGAAGAGCATGAAGTCAGAGTCCATTTACAGTGAAAGACTTCCTGGCTGGTTTTGTGATTTTAAATTTGAGGAGACAACCAATTTGTTCACATTAATATGTAGAGGATTCACAAATCAAGGGACTTTTCATGTCAAGGCTTATGACTAAAATTCATTGCAAGAATAACACAAGAGAAGTCTAAAAATCTGGAAAATTAGTCATGAACAAATGCTACAACATAATGTTGACTAAACCAAGGTCTCTGTCTTCTTGGCAGGACCTCTTCTTCATTAAAATAGGAAATAAATTATTTGTATAGCTAATTACTGAACAGTGACTAATTTCAGAAAATCTTTGTTGTTTGTATTTCTTCTGAAGTGACTGAAAGGACACAACCAATTGTATCCATAGTCACCAAGTGTTGTAAGAAAGAATTCTGAATGGGGCAAATATAGACAATGGGAGAAGCAAAATCAGGAGAACAAGAAATTGCAGAATAAAGGGGGGAAAACTTTGGATGATACAAATGAAATAAAAAAACTTTGATAGAATATAGAAGAACAAGGATTACCTGTTCTTCCACTTTTTTGAAGAATGAAAAGAAAAAAAAAAGCTTTAAAGGAAAATGCCTTAAAGGAAAACTGAAGTCTCTGGAGAAGCTGGGTAGGATCACCAGTAAATGTGATTCTGAAGCTGTAAGAATTTTAGCTTAGAAAATGTGGAATGGTAGAATGAACTAGAAAAAAAAATTGTCTGCATTAGAAAAAACCCAAAATATTAGACTTCAATAAACTTGTTCAAAAATTGACTAACACTACATTCACAAATGATTTAAAGAGAATCTCATGGATTAAGCAAAATCTCTACTAACAGTGCAAATTATTACTAAAAAAGGTTTGGATTTTTTCTGCAGTAAAAAGCAGAATATTCTAACAACAGGATATGTGGGTGGGTTATGAAAGAACACTGGGTACACTGTCAGAAAAACAACCTAGCTTTAATTCCCTTGGAAGAAATATTATATGCAAATTCTCTACAGAAATATATATCTTGCATATTTTATTTATGACATTTGTATTAGTCAATCTGGAGATGATATTGTACCTGACCACCCTCACAGACTGTTCTTTGAACATCTGTATTTTAAGCCAAAGGTTATTGTATATTTCTTGGCAAAATACAAAATGTACTACTTGAAAAATAGCTTGCAAAAAATAAGTCTATTCAAAGGAAACAGAAGATAGTTCAGAACCCGTAATCCTTACCTGCAAATGGCACGGAAATATGAGGTTAGAGAGAGCAGGTAGGAAGCATCCTGCACTCACAGAGCATTTTCCGTTGGTGGTGGCACACTTCTTACCTTTCTGCTTTGAAGAAATAAGAACATGTCCTGCCCATAATTCATTAACAGACACCATCTCACAGGCAGGTATTTCACAAACACGTTTGCACCCTCAGCTGAGGTGTAGTAGGTTTTTATGGCAGAAAAATGTCAAAATTACTATGACTATCTCAAGAAAACAGAACCTTTGTTTCTTAGCAGCAAGCTAACGTGTTTCAGATGATCATTTCAGAAGAGTTGTCAAAGATATCTGCTTGTCATTTATTCTCTTGCCACATAACACGCCAGCCAAACATACATTTCGGCAAGGCAGTCACAAGTCAGGACTTTTAGGTAACCAATAGTCTTTTCAATTTACCTGGTGATACGGGTTAGACAGTACAGATTCTCTAAAACCACAACAATAACTTCAAACAGCAGAATCACATTGCTCTGTGTGAAAGCAAAGACAGCATTTCTACATTAGATAGACTCCAAACCAAAATTTATAGATACGTGGTGTAGAGGAGGGCATCCACAAATGTGGTGAACACATCTGTCCTGTAACCACATGACAGAACGGCTGCTATAGAAAGGAATTATCAGCTATTGTTCAGAATTTCAACGTTATTCCCAGAACAAAAAAAGAAAAAGGGGGGGAGGGGAAAAGAAAATCTGAATGGAAAAAATCTGCTGCTGCTGTCACTCCACTTTCAGAGGAAACATGCAGAGTACACTATGCTTTTTTCAGCTTCTTCCAATACCTTTTAGAGCTGAAGCATCTAAGGAAGTAGAGTTGTAAATATTGTACAAATAACCAGTCAATCGAAAACCCAGCAGAAAGGGAAATAGTGCAGATCTGTTCTGATAAAAACTCAAATGGCAGAACTACTCCTCAGCACTAAATTCCCAGCAGCAGCATTCTACAAACACACTGTGTACGTCTTGGCAGAATGAGAATTGCATAGTAGACTGGAGACTACATAAAACTTTGCATGGCTAAGAATAACTTCAGTGCTTGACATGAAAAATTATATTTTCTGGTTTTCACACTATTTTTTTCCCAAAATACACAAAAAAAGCTACAAAACAAATAGTTTTAAGCTCAGGAACACATGCATTACCTTCTTTCTTTTATACAAAAATAATCCTTTTTTCTAAAGTAGAATATGCAGGTTAAATAAATATTTTAGTGTTCAACTATTAACTAAATTTTCACTTTTCCCTTCATCATAATGAACTATTAAATGAAGACACCACTTCCAGTGTTAAAGGATCAGCAAAAAACCCCTCTCTTACCTTTTTTTCAGGTGGGGTGTGGTATTTTCTACTTTCACACGGTCTTGTACTCTCTCTGAAATGGGTGTTTTTCTTCAATATAAGCGATCAGAAGTCAGGATACACTGCTAGGGACCTGTGGTTAACATTCTCCTCCCAGACTGCCTAGGTATAAGTGGAAAAGAAAACTTTAGTTCAACTTTTTTAGGCTAATCTAAGAGTGCAGTTTTTTTGTGTTCACTCTTTTGAAGGGTGCTTATAAGCTGAGTAATTCCTGCCTGCCACATCTCTTGTAAATGGTTTGGGATGTTTACTGTCTGAAGAAAAAAAAAATAAAAAGAAAAAGAAAGAAAGAAAGGGAAAAAAAAGGTATTGCAACCTGAGAGATTTTTCATTCGCTTCGGATTTCCCTCTGAGACTTTCATACAAAATGGTCTTTCTTTCCTCTTTCTAGCTAGTGAAATGGCAACACTTTTTAGTTTTTCCTTCCAGTCACATTCTGCAGTTTTAAATCAATTATAAGTCAAGAAAAAATATGTCACTGGTTTTACTGTAGTTTGGCTGAAATAAAAATGCTGTATACAACTCCAGTTTCTCAAAATGAAAAACTGGTAAGTTCTAAAAACTAAATTGTGAGCTTATCATATCTTTGGTTTTCCTTCTACTAGAGTATGGATAAATAAGTTTTAACTATTTTTATGGCAAAAATAACTAAATGCCTTTTTAAAATTAAAAACATATCTACTGCAAAAAACTTAAAGTAATATATTTGAATACACTGCAAAAACAGAAAAAATTTAAACAGGTGAAAGCAACCTCCAAAATTGAACAAAGCAGCTACTTTTTTAACAGATTTTTTTCTTCTGGTTTCACTAGTTTCAAATTTTACTTTGAAAAATTTAACTGTAATTTTGCGATTTTGACCTTGTATGAGTCAAAATTTTCCTCAAAAGTTTTTTACTCTTTTCAGGGGATTGTCATGCATCCTTTTGCATATAACTAGAAGGATCAGACAGGGATTTTGTAGCAGCTATCCTTTTCGTAGACTCCATCAGTTATTAAATAGTATTTGCTATATTGATTCATCCTTATATCCTTAGGCAGCCACAAATAAGAGTATTTTGTTGTACCAATGTAATTAGTGTATAGGCTAAATCATACCCCATTTGACAAGACAAGGATAAGTGTATATTTGGTTCTTGGTAATCAAATTCAATTGTTTGCAAGCATTAAATTATTACTTCTGCTGAAGTTCAAGGACTAAATGTTGGTGGGTGGTCTCAGGCTGCCAGGGCAGATGATCTAGAAGCATACTTTTCCTAGCAAAAGCACCTGAACAAAGCAGTCTGTTTAAGCTGAGAAATGAGAAATTAGCACTCAGTTGACTCTGCACCACTCATAATATTCAGAATGTCTTGAAGGTGTGAATGAGAGATGAAAAGGCAATATGAGAACATCCTGAGCTTGTGAGGCCAATTCTGGAAAAAAAAAGGTACTCCTAATGCAGATGAGAAAATCAGAAGGTCTTGAACTGGTGCTTGTAAATGGGAACTCCAGATGTTAAAAATCTCATACACGCATATCAACCTCTAATCTAATTTTCACATGCAGACTCAGCACTACCTTCTTGTTTCTGGGCACAAGAGGCAGCATTGACAGTAGCATGTGCAGTGGTGTGAGCATGGAAAGTTTGTGGCCTGCATCAGGTGAATGTTGTTCTGTCAAAACAGGTAGGAATGTATTTCCTTTTTCACCAGAAAGTAATCAACTGCCAGTGCAAAGATCTTTGTTAGTTCATAGCTTTAAGTCCTGCAGAAATTCAAAAATCCTGACACAGCCTCTCTGACACCCCTGCCCTGCAGACATCGTGCTGTTAACTGGCAGAGCAGAGAACATCTCTCAATGTGCTAATTTCACGTTACCCTGCCCTTTCTGCACCTGAGTGACTTATGGCAGTGGCTATGGCATGGCAGAAACCAGGAGTTCAGTGCACCTGCAATAAGGAGCCTGCTGTAACTGAGAGACTTCAGGCCTGTCACCTCGCCTGCGCCCCAAGGGAACCAGCAAATCTACCAGCCCATTAGGGAGAGTCAGTTTTCATTCTTCTGGGTAAGGTTTGGATGCACGGGAGCAATGGGACAACTTCTGAGTTAGTTAATTGTTCTCAAAAAACAGAATTCAAAGCACTTTGAACTCCTGGGTGTAAAACAGACCTTCATTGTTCAAGGTGCAAGGAAAAGAAATTTAAAGCACAGTCAGTGTAAACCACTAAGCTCAAGATGTGTACAAGGAGATGCCCTGGCAGTAATAAACAAACAGAAAAGGTCTTCCTGCTATTTACTAACACTCTTTTTATTGTCAGGGGAAGACATGAAGACAGATGGATAGGGAAACATTTCAATGAAAAGGAAATTCCTTCAGACAGGCCAGCATGGAATATTTGGATCCTGAAAGATTATTTCAGGAAACTATTCTATACTGTCCTTTTCCAATGCAACCACAAAATTCAATGCAGAATTAGAAATACATATTTCCAGCATAGAAAGCTAAGCAGATGCACTTTCTGCATACACTTAGGGAAAATTACTATATCCCACAGTAATAAGTAGGTGACAGAAGCAATGATGCCAGACCCATGCAACTCTGACCAGAATAGAAATCAGGAAAAAAAAATTAGCCTCAGATTCTGTTTGAGAACACAGACCTCTCCATTGTGCATTTTATCTTCACAATCTATCCTTTACCTCAGCACATAATAATAGTACAAAACTTTAGAACAGAGAAAGGCCATTATAAAGCATGTCCCTTAAAATACCTACTGTAATGCTACAGTTACAAGTGGTAAATTGATCAACTGGTCTATTTTCAGCATCTCAGACAATAGTTGTTCTTGTGCATAGTCCACATGGTTATTTTGCCACACAAGACTAGTAGGCAATTAACTATTGCAAGCCATCAAGTATTTGTCCACTAAAGGGCCCCACTGTATCTTTTCTCCATGTTTGTTAGGTCCCCATTCTTCTAAAAACGTTTGAACTTCTCAGGATAACTGAGTAACACTCCAAAAGGAAATATATTCAGCATATCACAGGTAAATATAACCAACATTACACACAGAATGTATGTATTTTTTTTTAATGCAAAGAAAACTTTTGATTTAAAGAACAAAAATTATCATCAGACAGAGAAAACCAACATCAACTCCTGAAAAAAGCAGAAGAGTGTAGAGATGCCTGCCCGTTAAAATACTGTGACTCAGTGTTTCATATCATGAGCAAGAAGAAGGACCCTCTATGACTTAAATGGTTTCTTTAGAACCTGGTAGATCTCTCTGCACTAGAAACAGGGTTTACATTTTAAAATTTCACCCTCAAATTAATTTTAATAACACCCATAATTTAATGCATTCAGTACATATATAAAAATAAGTGGAATGTCTGTTAAAATCTGCATCTTTTCCGGACTACGTGCTGGTAAAAGCTTACAGTGAGCAGTTAGCTATGAATCCTAAAACCATATGGTTTATGGTTTGGATCAGAAAGGACCTAAAGATCAACAAGTTCCAGCCCCCTGCCATGGACTGGGACACCTTCCACTAGACCAGGTTGCTCCAAGCCCCATCCAATCTGGATGTGAGCACTCCCGGGGATGGGGCATCCACAACTTCTCTGGGCAGCCTGTTCCTGTACCTCACCACCTTCACAGTGAAGAGTTTCTTTCTAATATCCAATCTAAACCTACCCTACCCATTCCCCCTTGCCCTGTCACTACATGCCCTTGCAAAAAGTCCCTCTCTGGCTCTCTTGTAGGCCCCCTTAAGTACTGGAAGGTGCTCTAAAGTCTCCCTGGAGCCTTCCCTTTTCCAGGCTTAACAGCCTCAATTCCCTCAGCCTGTCCTCATACGAGAGGTGCTCCTATTAAGTAGGAAAACTAGTACAATTCAGTAGAACACTTTCAGCATTGTCAGGCTTAGGAAAGAAGTTAGTACTACAAGCTGGTTTACAGCAAGTTGCAGTATCTTTTGATATCAAGATTTAGGTTTAAATTAAACCCAAAACCAGAAGAACACTCATGCACTTCTTTGGTGGCCACTAAAACCTTAATTTCCCTGTACCAGATACTGAGATTTTCTGTCTTACACATGGTACAAATCCATTACTTTGGATTGTTGTCTTTAATAATGCATCATTAGTATCCACAGCTGCTCAAAGCTGAGAAAATAAACAAACTCCAGAGCTCATATTAGATTGGATTAACATTTTATCATGGTGCCAAACTCGGGTTTGACTCTGCAGTCCCTTCAGTAGCACAATTCCCAAACACATGTGTACAGACACACACACACACAGAGCTTTAAAATGGCAGAGTAAGTTTATCTGACATTATTACTTCCTTCCCAAAATCAAGTTTTGGACTGTTCAAGGGGAATGAATCCCCTCACTGCAATTACCAAGACTCATCAAGAGAAAAAAATATGCCAGCAGTTATGATCTGGTCTGCCCTTTCCTAGGTTTCTGCAAGTTACATATTTCTTAACCAAAACGTATATAGGAGTCAAGGACACCATCAAGTGTACTTCTCCTATCCATCCCTCCAAATATAGTGAACAAATTATATTTTTACTCTACATGCAGAAAAGAGTTCCCAAACATGGTGGGCAAAACGTGTGCTCACTTCTCAACCAAAATTAAACTCTTATTTGCTTTCATGAGAGATAAGTAAGAAGCTAAACATTAAGAACTAGTAATTAAATGAACTGCAAATAACAAATAAGAAAATATAAAAATCACATTTATTAAATAATATCTCAAAAAGGAGCACATGAATTCTGGGATAAAAAAATCTTTGGTGACTTAGCATACCTATTAACACCGACATGTATTGTGTCCTGGAACTCCAGGGTATCGCAAAATGTCATTTCATTCATACAGCTGCTTGATGGAAAAACAAGCAATAAAAACATTCTGCTCCCAATTTTCAATAGAGGTAGGAGTGGTAGAGGTGGGAGTGGGGACTTCTCCCAGATCTCCTCACACTGTTATTTTCAGCCATGCATTGCAAGGAATCCTCTTCTGAGGTGCAAACCCAAGAAAGAAAATTAAGAAGAAAAAAAATTACCAAAAACCTCTGAAAAATATCTGAGCTGACTATCAGCAGCATTCTGCAAGCCTGTGTGTCTGAACAATACATGCAAGGGCAACAAGGTAGAGAGCTGTAAAGGATGCAAAGAAGGCCTCGCTCTTCCCAGTGATATCCAGTGACAGCACCAGGGGCAATGGGCAGAAAATGAGACACAGGAGGTCCCTCTGAACATCAGGAAACACTTTTAACTGTCAGAGTGACCAAGCACTGACACAGGTTGCCCAGAGAGGTTGTGCAATCTCCATCCTTTGGAGATATTCAAAACCCAAAGGGACAGAGTCCTGGACAACAAGCTCTAGGTGACCCTGCTTGAGCAGGTGGGTAGGACCAGGTGGCCTCCAGAGGTGCCTCCCAAACTCAGACAATCTGTCATTCTGTGAAAATGGAAGAGAAGAAACCAGGAAAGTAGTTCCCACGATTAGGAAACAAATAATTGAAAACCTTCCTATTTTTTTTTCCAAGTACAACCCTATTTATCACAAGCCAAAAAAACCCATGAGTAAATAGGATAAAACAGGATTAACAGACCTGCAGAACAATTGCTGTTGACATTGTAATTTCTCTGGGTCATGATGACACCATTAAAAACTCATCCTCTAGTCAAGGTTATAGAGATAATATCCAAATTCAAGCAAAAGACTGAGTAAAAAGGAAGCTTTGATCTCCCAAACTACAGGGTAGGAATAGTCTTACGAGAAAAACCTGTCAGATCTTAATATGAAAAATGTAGATTTTGTGGGGCTGACCATCCCCTGTGTGCCCTGTTCACCTCTTCTGTCCCTCTCTTCTCTCCAGCACAGCCAGGGCCAGGGAAGGTTAATTACATTTGCACAGGTCAGCCTCAAAGCTGCATCAAAAGACACCGGGGGACATCCAGACGGGTAAATGAGACTGTTTGACCTGCATGATATTACTGCTGATAAGGCATGGAAAAGGGAAAACTCTCCAGGGCTTAGGGGAGCTTCACAGCACTGCAGTAGGAAGATGGGTGCATCTTTGCAATGACTAATGCACCACAGTCCTGCAGCATGGCCAGGGCACGCTGTGGTTTTACCTTCCCTGACGCTGAAAAGCAGCTAAATCAAATTAAAACTGGAGCTTTCCCTGTGTTGTAGGGTTTTAGAGAAAACTTCTCTATCAGACCATGCCATCCTGCTCTCTGATCACACTTGGCTAACTTCAACCTGTCCCTAGCCATGGGGAGATTGCACAGGTGTGAATCGAAATACACTTTATTGCAGTGTTAGTTATACTTACACTGGCAGAATTTGAGTGCAAACTGCCAAGGGATAAATGGAAACCCAGCCTCTCCCTGTACCTCGGTTTCTTTTCCGCACACTTTATATGCAACACTGTCTTAAGAAGACGTAGGTTTTCTTATTTAAAAAAAATAAATACAATGTATCATGTTCTTTCTCAAGTACTACAAATATCTTCAATTAGAAATGCTCCTAATACACTCTGAAAGACAAAAACATCAAATATTACCATGTCTTTATTTCATTAACAAGATCTATGATTTTCCCTCTCTGTTTATTTTGCCAAGTATAACCTCCAATGCTTAGGAAAAAAAAAAAGTTGCCTCTTTCCTTTCAGTACCTTAAATGATAATACAGGTCACCAACCACGACAAGATTCATTTGTGATGGCAAAATCCTCTAGTTACTTTCTGTCCACTAAATGTGCAATTCAAGACACTGTTCTGTGGTTATATGTCATTCCTGACTATAAAACCACACTATTTCTAAACATGGCTAGAAAAATTATTTGCAATATTATGTGACCAGTTTCCACTCCCTTTACTTGATCTAAATTGAATTCTGTGCTAGACGCTGACTTAAGTGAGGCTCTAAACTTGTTAGTGGAACAGAATCCTGCTCTACCATAGTAAAAGTTTAAAAAGAACAAAAAAAAACCCCAAAAAACCTCAGTCAAATGAACTTGAAAGAAAAAGGGAGCGAAAAAGCCTAGAAACTCCTGTTTGAGGAATGTCATATCACAAAGCACACAGACAGCACACGCCTTGTGGAGTAATGATGTCTAACCCTAAGTGTGTATCCAAGAATAGAGAGAAGAGGGAGTTTTCTTGTACCAGGTCCTCAGTCTATGGAGAAATCACTAACAGCTTGTTGCAAGCACTCTCTCATGCAGATAAAAACTTGCCAGCTGCCTTGGAAGCTCTCTGAAGAAAGGCACTATATAACCATAAATCATTAACAAACTGAGTGACCTCATCTTTGGGTAACTAGAGAAGCTTAAACCCAGCATGCTGTATAGGTAGAAAGTCTTCTAGTCAGCAGTGCCACGCACCAGTGGGCAGTAAACACAAGAGCATCCATCCTGATGTCATTGCAGATTCCTTTTGACAGGCTTTGTGTTTTCATCTCAACCACTACAGGTCATGGGTGGCAAAAAGCAGAAGCTTCTGAGGACAAGTGAGGTCACAGTTCAATAATTAAGAGTGGGAACCCTGCCTGATCTCTTTGTTTCATCCAAGGCTTGCCCGAAGTGAAGCATTTAACAGATGTAAAATACATCTTGCTAAATTTAAGAGCACAAAAACAGTCACTGTGTCTAAGCTGATAAATGCTGCAAAGCTGTTAACACAGACCACCAAGGTCCAACCTGTACCATGCAGCACCATCCTGGGCAAGATGGGGACCAAACACACAAACAGAAACTCTGCTTAAGTAGCACCCAGCTCTCCCAGTCTCACCAGGTGACGGACACTGCCTCCCACGCAATGCTGTGGGAGCAGTCCAGATTACTGGGGTTCTGTCTTTGCAGCCCAGCTCCCTCACCTTTCAGCTCCTATGACTGCAGCAGCTCCAGCCAAACATGCTCCCTGGCCCATTCACATGGTGGTAGCATGGAAGACATTCACAGGAGGCAGAAAGCTGCCAGCAAAGGACATCTGCTGGCATGAAGTCAGACGAGGAAAATACCTCTTGCACAGGGGCAAAGCTGCTGCTACCCAAAATAAGGATCACAGACCCAAAGCACCAGATTCAAGTCCTGTGAGATCAAGGTTATGGCATTTGACAGAGACTTTTGCAGTGCCTAGAAAAAAATTCAGTTACTCCAAATCTCGCCAATAACTACAGCTATCTTAATGGCATCATGAGGACAGCAGTCCTTTAAAGAGAATTTAAATGAGAGAGGATGGTGACTGCAAGATCTCCCAATGAGGTTGTTCAACATATAAACAGGAAAAAAATGAGGTTTGTCCTCTGGCAGAGCAGCAGAGATATTGTGTCTGTTACAGTTAGCCAAATGAACCCATGCTGGATGATTCTTTGCAGCCAGCACTTCTGTGATTGATATGCTACACTTTTTCCTCTCTGTAGAGAGAAATTACAGAGGGAGCATTTCACTGGTGCCTTCATCATGCCAACAAGGCAAGAGAACTCAACTGAGTGTCGTTCCAGCTGCATGCAATGACTTCATCTGACAAAAAGCTACCTTTACTGTACACATAGTAACTTGTTTTCCAGCTAGCTATACAAGCAACTGAAGTATTGTGTTTTTCCAGCTTGTTCCAGCTAGTTTTTCAGTCTGTCCTGATATGACAATTTGCCTCTGAAACTGTGGTTGATGGTTACTGGCAGCCTGGTATCTCATCCCGACAGGTGTTCCAGTTGTCGTCACGTGAAGTTCACATCTACCTCTCACATACTGATGTATCATTGCTCAGGTTGTAGCAAATGGCAGAGAAAGGTCTGTGCTTCTCTCCTCTCTTGTACTCCTGTTACTTGGAAATCAAGAAGTGAGATTGCACAGACACTTGGCATTCTTTCCATGCAAGAAAGCTATATGCAAAAAGCTATGTTGTCTAGATGAGACTAATATCACTTAGTGATAAATCAATAGTTCCATTCCTGAAGAGCTTGTAACATTCTACATCTTCTCGCTCACATATAAAAAGAGAGAAGGTAGAAAATGAAGTGCTGAGGACCAATATTTTCCCTAATTGTTTCTGGTTATCCTAAGGGTATAAAATATGAGGTGTACTACTTTCAAGAGATGGGAAGGGATAAGGAAAGGAAGTCAATTGCTGTAATAAAGTTTGACCGTCTTCTATGAAATACAAGGATATATTATTTTTTGCTTAGGACTTTCAATGTTTGTTGTGTTCATTTAACAAAGCACTGCATGTAGTAAAAGACAGAAATTGCATGGGTGTTTGTGAAAAAACAGTTCTGTAAAACTACAATAAAATCAAAAGACCCAAAGCAAGTAAAAAAAATCACTTAAATCATGACTCTCTAGTTTACCCTCCTCTTGAAATGACCCACACCAAGTACCATGGAAAAATATTTCTTTCAATTCCATGACACTTACATAAATAAAATATATAACTTTTCCAGAAAGAACATTAATATCTCTCCACTTGACAGTGAGAACTGCCCCTTATCAGTAGCAAACTTCCTAAACCTTTTACTAGTGGTGATAAGTAATACCCACCATAAAATATATATGCATGCAAAAGTACATATATTCACTCACTCAGGCATATACACACAACCATTCTTCAGGTTTTTACAACACATTAAAGAAAGCTTCAAACATCAAAGAATTTTTTACTTGCATTTCACAATGTGATCTTACCAGCAAACAAATAAAAAAACCCCAGCTTTAGTCAGCAGAATTAAATAAAACAGTTATTCGGGCAAGAACCCTTTTACACAGCTTGAAACTAATTAATATCTATTTAAATATTGGCTTGAAAGAAATGACAGCTCTGCTAGAAATTCTGTCTTTTTTCCCCACGTCATCTATTCAGGGGCATATCTTGGAACACATTTGAAAAATGCCAGTTTGACATTCATGATTTTGTTGAATTAAACAACAGCATAAATAAGAAATAATTTCAAAAGCTTCTTCCTTGTCCCCAAACTGCAAGGACTTCCTGATACATCTTTTTTAATCTCAAGAAAATGCTTGTAGAATTTTATACAGTTATTCAAAAAGTCATCTTTTTGGGAGTTGTAGTGGGCTACAACTTCAGTTCCTAGAAAAGATGAATGTGTGCTGCTTATTATTCAGTGTCATGATGTTCCTTCACTTAAATAGTTCTGGCTCCCAGCAAAGTGAAGCAAGAGATTAATATCTTTACCCTGTTTATTTTCAAATTGGAAAACGCATTTTTTGCAGAAGCTATTCTTACAAAAAGAAATTTATATTAGATGTAAAAGCCCTTTTAAACAGCACCCAATTGTAAAATGAGTTCTTTATTTTAATAGGAATTTATTAATATGATCTATATCACAGCATTTAAAGGATTCTTATTGGATGCTTTTTCTAATCACAAATTATCACAAAAATCTCCTGGATTAAGTTTGCTGTGAACACCACACATTGTATCAAGTCAGTGACATCTTAAAGCAGTTCAGATTTCCCTTTCCAGGTGTGGCTGGTTGTGCCATCAGCACCTCCAGTGTGACAGACAGAAAATGCATGAAGTGAAAGCAAGGTAGCTGTGAAAGTCCAGCAGAACAACAGCAGTGCGTCTTAGTCTTTCGCAGTTTTGGGACACTGAATAGGTGTTCACTCCTGCAGATATTTTTGCTCACCTGGAAATCTTCTCTCTCCATGTGAAAAGATGTATGGATTAGGTAGCTTTTCTATGCTTTTAATTTCCTAGGCTATTGTTGCTGTAATGACATGGTTTGCACACTCTCCTGGATAAGCATTAAGTCTTTTTCTGTTTGAGAAGCACCCAATGTGTTTCTGGAACTGCTGCTATCCTAGCAGTAAGAAGTTGTGACAAGCCTGTGGATCAGTGCCATGTTTCTCGTATTTTCATCAACATCCTTGAAAGGGCACCTCTACCAATGAGATGGTAGAAGGTAAATATGTCAACTGCCAGTAGCACAGACACTTGAACCTGCTCACCTTCTCTCCGTGAGAAAGTGTTGAGAGTAGGAAAATGGGCAGAAATTTGAAAGAAAACCCATTCAAGTAGCATGCCCTGAAGGGAGAGGAAAGGAGATGAGAACAAAAACAGCTGTGGTATTTCCATGGACACATGTGCTCTACCTGGCATTTCCAGCATCACAACAAACCAAGACCACAGCTTGTCTGGAGGAGCAGGTTCTCCTGGTAGGGCTCAGAGAACCTGGAAAAGCCCAGCATCAGCTCAGTTGCAGGCTCCACTGTTACATAGTTGGGGCACATTCTGCAGAGCATGCTGTGCAATGAATGCTTATTTAGTTGGTATATCAGGATGATTTTTGGGTAATTAGGTACCAAGACAAAAAAACTTGAGAGTTTTGAAATGTGTATTTGATGTCTGTGTATGAGATGAGACTGGGAAGAAGGGGTTGGGTTGGGAAAGTGATATTTTCTTCCTCTGTCCAGTTGAGAGAGAGAGAGAGAGGGCAGCTGGGTGGGCAGCTGGCTGAGGTCAACCCACCACAGTTTGCTATTGACAGGCAAAAGGTTCCTCACGACCAAGAAATTATTCCACATGTAGTTGTGCCCTTTTAAACCCAGAGATCCCAACTCTCATAAGACTTTCAGTGCACTGACCTTGTGGGGTTTTTCCTCTTCATTTCTCCCCTTTTCTGAGAGCTAGGTAAATATGGCCAAATGAAAGTGATACTGAGCACTAAAAAGGACCCGATTTTTCAAATTCAAAACAAACCATTTTTCCAGTTGTTGAGAAAGTTTGGTATTTGTGATAGTGGTATGTTGTGACACCAGAAAATAAAAACTGTTTCAATTACTTCCTGCATTCTTTCACTTCAGTATTTCCGATATTTCCCAGTGATAAATGAACAATTCCTCAATGGTGCTGGAATGACCATGACTCTCACTCGGAATTAAGAAATCCAGCTGATGTGAGTAGTTAGATTGGAGAGAACTCTAGAGGAAGTACAAACAAGTGAGTGGGGAGGGAAAACTAAAGTGACCTGAATGCCAGCTACAGAAGCTGCATGTATATACCAAGAGCAGGGAACATGGGGATCTGCTATGGCAACAAAAGCAGGTGAGAAGATAGAATACCAGTGCTGATACCCCACTGCCAGCAGATGAATCATTTGGCTATAATTGGGAATGCTCTTTTCAACATCTATTTTTAAATAAAATGTCTAAGAAGCTTTCGCAAGATTTTGCATGCTCTATTTCAGTTCCCAAGAAGTACCAAAATACTACCAGAAATTTTGGTCCCAGAATACCGCTGCCAGGATCTCAGAATAGAATGAAAATTTACATAAAAGCATGGAGTGAATGTTTCCAGCTTGTTCCATCTTTGGTTTAAGTTCAATGAGCCTAAATAACCAGCCTAGCATGCATGCCTAAGGCAAATGCAACTTCAAATCTTTGATAAGTCCACCTGCCCTTGATATTAAAAAAATTATTCCCTATGCTGGAAGGAGTGAATGTTGGAAAATACTCAAAATGTTACCAAAAGATAGCTCGAAAGGGACAAATGTTCATTTGTTTGAAACAAACAAACAGAAAAATCTGAAAAATTCCAAGTTTCAATAGCAACAGAGGAAGTTTAAACAAAAGATTTGATCACAATTAGCAAAAATATGTTTTTTCCCCATCTGTCAGTCTGTCCATTTTCCACTTAGAAGTAAAAGCCTAAGAATTGGTCCACTGCTTACACTAAACTAGATAATACTGTTTGAAAATGGAAAAGCAGGGGAAAAAGAAAGGAAATAAAGCAGGAAAAAAAGTCAAATTCTTAGTTTTTATAAAAAGCTTTGTACATTCCTATTGAAAAATGCTGCAGTCTGTGCCACATCAGAACTAAAGATTGCAGAATTGTATTCACCCAACATATTCTACTGCGTTAATTTTCTTTGGAGTCAAAATACTTCACATTAAATTGAATACTGAATTAAATTGAATTGAATGTGAATACTTCACATTCTGCAAAATTGTAATAATATTTCCCTGGTTTGGTTTGAGTGGAACCAGTGGGTTTGCTTTAGTGTGCTAGTGTGCACCTGGCTTGATCAATCGAAGAGAAATCATCACGATTCCCTCCACCCAACTTGACGCTACTAACCTTCCCCATATTTTAAGAAAAGACATCTAGAAGGCTTGAAAGTTCTTTTTTCACAAAATGAACACGACACAGATAATGGCAGCAGGATCTGCCCTGCACTGAAGACATCTGGGACTTCTCCATCTATTACGGCAACTCGTTTCACAATTCTTATGTGACCTTCCTCCCGGACACCCTGGTGAGTACTCCAAAAACCATGATATGTCAACACTTGTCTTCCGAGACCTGAACATAACTAACAAATCGTGTCACAGTGACTGAATACATTATTTTATTAAAATTGCCAGGATGGAACTCTTCCAGGTAAGTGCCAGTGTATTCCCTGTAGACTTCTAAGCCTTTTCTCTTGCACTTCAATAGGTAAATATCTAGAACATAAGGAACTGAAAGAGGGTGCCAGAGTTACTTAAATTTAACAGCTCTTAGACTAACTTGTACAGAAGCTTAACACATTTCTACAGAGATCTGTTTTGTGCCATTAAATGAATAGATTATTTCCTAGAAAAGGAGGACACTTCACTGAATTACATTTTGATCAGGAAAACAACAGATTTTTCAATTATATTACGAAGACAAAACTTTTTTTCCAGGTAATCAGTTGCACATGGTCTAGTTGAAGGCCTGTCACAAGTGGTGTCCCCCTAGTTATCAATCAATGACTTGGATGAAGGGGAAGATCCCTCCTCAGCAAGTTCACTGATGACACGAAGCTGGGAGGAGCAGTCAATACCCCAGAGTGCTGTGCAGCCTCAACAGGCTGGAGAGTTGGGCAGGGAGGAACATTCTGAAATTCAACAAATTCAGTATCCTGCACCTGGGGAAGAATAACCCCAGGCACCAGCACAGGCTTGATTGGTCTCCAGCTTGATTGATCTTCTGGAAAGCAGCTCTGTGGAGAAGAATCTGGGGGTCCTGGTGGACAACAAGCTGTCCATGAGTCAGCAGTGTGCCCTAGGGCCAAAAAGGCCGATGATATCTGGGGGAGCATTAGGAAGAGCACTGTCAGCAGTTAAGTTATCCTGCAGTTAAGGGAGGTGATCCTTCCCCTCTACTCAGCCCTGGTGAAGCCACATCTGGAGTGCTGTGTGCAGTTCTGGGCTCCTCAGGACAAGAGAGTCATGGAGCTCCTGGAGCAGGTCCAGTGGAGGGCAACAAAGATGGTTAAGGGACTGGAGCATCTCTCTTACGAGGAAAGGCTGAGGGAGCTGGAGCTGTTCATCCTAAAAAGGAGACAACTGAGAAGGGAACTCATCAATGTCTATAAGTGTCTGAATGGAAGGTGTCAGAGGATGGATCCAGGCTCTTCTCAGTGGTGCCCAACAATAGCAGAAGAGGCAATGGGCAGAAACAGATGCACAGGAAGTTCCACCAGAAGAGGGAGAACTTCTCTACTGTGCAGATGACCGAGCACTGGAACGGATTTCCCAGAGAGGCTGTGGAGTCTCCCTCACTGGACATACTCAGGAACAGTCCGGACACAACCCTGTACCCTGTGCTCTAGGATGACCCTGCTTGAGCAGGGGGGTTGGACCACATGACCCACCTGTGGTGGTCCCTTCCAACCTGACCCATTCTGTGATTTTATGAGTGAAGTGTCTTCCTACAGAGGTGAAGTGTTTCATTTCAGTCAAAGCCAATCATCACTGAATGACCACATCGCTCTAAATTCATCTTCAGTACTTGGTAAAGGTTTTTAATTCCTCACAGGAAGAGAGCCTGCCATGGTTTAAGTATACCTGTGAAAAGAGGGATTTATTGATAGCATACAAAGGTAAAATGTCACAAACGTACGTTGAACCTGGAGCATATTAAGACTTCTGATTTGAAGAAAAATGGTGAAATAGTTCTAGGGACAGACACATCCTCAGGTGACAAATCCTACCCTCCAGCCTGCAGCCTTGAGAGCTAGACCTTGTTAATTATAACAGCACAAAAAAATCCCTCTCTGATATGCTCAGGGTCTGTACATGAATTTCAAGATTTTTCCACTAATAACTCAACCTGTATCGAAAGAGAAGAGGAAGAAATGCAAAGATGCATGCACCAGTGTTAATGAACTCACAGAATCCAGGTAGGGGCTGGGTTGAGCAAGGCCATTCCAGTAATTAATATGTGAGATCTATATTTATGCCTTAATAGCATGAGTGATTAGTTTTAGTCTTTTGTTGGTTAAAAAAGCTAAAAAACAATCCCTCATGTGCTTCCAGAAATTGTTATAAAAGAGAAATCAATCAAAATGTTCACATAAACAAGGTTCCCGGTTGTAGCTTTTAACTGAATGAGAAACTGTTCCCTTAGGCATCTTCAACTTATAAACTGCACCCTCCTGGTTGTATGGAATATCTTCTCTAGGCATGAAGTTATTAATGGAGACAGAACTTTGAAGAAGTGCTTTAGAAATCTTTCTTGCCCCTGGAGGCTTGTCCCAAGGGATTACACCAACCAAATGCATTAAGGAAGCAGTCAAGTACTCTCCAAATGCAACCTGCATATTTCCAAAGAATTCAGCTGCAGCCAGATTACTTTAGCTCAAGTTTCTTGTGCCAGAGAAGCTTTGTCTCCTTGCCAGAATTAGCCATTTAATCTTGGAAAGTTCACCGCAAAAACAAAGGGAATTTGTGAAACTGCAAAGGAGGTATCACCTCTATTCAACAATAACAGGCTGTGATAGATCCTTTCTTACCAGATTACTGTATCTTTGCTCAGAATTTTAATTTGGAAGCAGCTATTTGGCTCCTATGGGCAAGCAGGATTTGGAACTATAAATCCATGAAACCCTGAACAAATCTCAGATGTCGGCAAGCTACAAGGAAATGGCTTCTCTTGTCTAAGACTGGTTTTGTTAGACATTTTTTATTGTTTTACCTTGCTAAAATGCAAATTATAGATGTCTTCTGGAGCGCAATGAATGGCTCTGATCGAGGGTAGTAACACGCAAGCAAATAGTTGCAACTCCTAAACTTAAGTCATTGTAATGTAGGCCAATTATTGCCTATTTTGACAAATGGTGAATTTTCAATCTTCTTTCCCTCACTGACTGAGTCCATTCTCTTCTCCCTCACCAGCTGCTCACTTCAAACCTGGCAGACTCGATGCCTCACCTTTACTGGAGTATGATCCAAAGGGTAGGCAACCTTCAGCACAGAGAGGGCAACAAGCCATGTGACAAGAAGGGTGGAGCTCAGAGAGGAAACCAAGAACATTCTACTTTTTAAGATGTTTTCCTGCTTTGCCTCCAAACCAGAAACCATAAAGCACACAAGGCAAATAAAAAAACCCTTATTTAATTATGGACTTGTGCTGCTATTTCTTAGCAGAAATGAGCTGTTCCGTGGACACTGTGAAAGGAACACAACAAGGATGTGCAGGTCAGGAGTTGGGTTTGATGATTGAAAAGAACAGAAGGGAGGCTTACATCTAGGCAGTGAAAATCTCTGTGGAGAAACAGGACTGTCCAGAGCTACATCACACAAATCCCTAGTGACCTGAGTAAAGTAGTGCTCTAACATCAAGGGTACTTGTTTTTAAAGTGTTCATTTTTTCCTCATTATTCAGCATGCTACTCATGTATCACTCACTACACAGAATCCACTCTGAAGAGAATTATTACATTTTCCAGATCTGCTTGTTCTGAATGTTTGCTTGCCTGCAGAGCTGTTCTCCCAAAAATCATTGTTCTTGAACAGTTAAATGAGAACAACATTTTAACTATGGTCTTGGTAGCAAAACACCATTAAGATATTTTGTATATTAACTACAGTCTGAAAAAGGTCTAGAAGGTGTAGGAAGCATTTCTGAATGCCAGAACATAAAGCAATATTGGGAGAAAGCTCTGCTGAGTTCTCTCTGCTCCACTGTAGCCCATGCACAGACCCACTTACACATTATGAGAGGTTTGAGGAGGCAACTGTTGATGTTCTCTTCGGAGAATATCACAAGTACTGTCTAGTAAATCCTAAATGAATGTTCACAAACTGTGATCTTCAGGTATGGAAAAGGAATGAGGCTTTAGCTAATTTTTTTGTGAAAGCAGTAGAAAGAGCCATGACATCATGTCACGCCACTTTGAAATCTGGACTCTAGCGTAAGTAGACTTTCCATTCTACCAGCATTTTAAAAAAGGAGAAACCCCTGTCCTGTTGCCCAGATTTAATTCCCCATGAGTAGAAGCCAGTTTCTTCTGAAACAGTTAAAAATAATCCTCAGGACAGAACGGGCTGGGTGAAAAGATCAACCAGGACAAGCAAAGTTGTACAAAACTTTCTTGTCAAGACAGTTTGTGCAAAATTAACACAGACCTATCAGGACAGAAACAGCCAGACTTCCAGGAGGAAACAAAACCTGTTTGAGGCTTGCACCCAGTTTTCAGACACAGTTCAGTTACAATAAAGACATTCTGCACTGGCCTTTCTTTATTCTGCAATTAAGAAGAGCTAATGTTAGGAGAGGTTTTTATTTTGTATGTGGGGTTTTTTGTTTGTTTGCTTGTCTTTAAACACTCGAACTTAGATCTCTATTTTATTCTGTCAGACTCCTGCAAACTGGTGGGAAGGGAAGGTCAAGGACAAGAAACAAGATATTAGAGGTAAAAGTTTCTGTATCTGCCCACAGTAGATGAACCCTTCTCTGCTTTCTGAGCCAAATTTTCCCAAAACACTGTTGCTAAAATACCTACCGTTCAACTATTTTCACAAGTGTTTTAAGTTTGACTTATTTTCAGTTTTAAGGAAGAGTAATTAAATTTTTCATACAAAACCTTTCCCAAGAGTTTTTTTGCCTTCATCTCCAGAGGTTACAAGCTCATCTTGACAGGCAGGAGATATTATCAACGTTCCTTATTTAGGCCAGTAGCAAGATACTTCTGTCACCTCACCTTGAATTGATTTTAGCTATCATGACAGGGGTACCTGGAAACATCTCTTCAGGCAGAAATACCCTGATGTATTCACAATGGGAAGGATTTAGCACAAGCACGTTCATCTTCTTTACTGGAAACAAAACAGGAATAGCAGCACTTAAAGACAATATGTAAGGGTATTTAAACAAGAATAGCTCCTGAGTGCAATAAATACTTCATGCTCACATGAGCTACAAATCAGCTGCAGCCCACTGAACCATCTGCTCTCACAACAACTTCCAGCCTGCCTTTCTCACTGCAGTGCAATGTGGGTTGTGCTGCTCCCAGAAAGGGTTTGGATTGAGCTACATCAGATAAGGAGAGCCCTTAGTAGCTGGTACATTTAAAACTGTTTTAAATTGCATGTCATATACTTGTCAAATTACCGTGTCCTGTAATTGGAATTATCCAAGTGGAAAAGATAGCAGGAAAAGATGGGAGAATATTTGTACGTTCCTCTAAACCTTACTTATGATAAAGCCAGTTCTGCCTACATGTGAAAAAACTGTCCTACTGTCTTAATTCCTGACATGATCTTGCACAGCTTGGACAAGAGCAGGGTTTTACTCCATCACATCTGAGAAAACACTGCAGAAAATGTGACACAAAAACATCTTTGTGCCAAGCTGACTTGTGTGCTGTGCCAGATGTAGGGAGCATCCAGCTGCTTTCAGCTTCCACGGAGCCTAGCAGAGGGCTAACCAAACTTTGTGACACTACAAACCACTGACAGGCTTTTCCTTGCATGCTTTTCCTAAGAAGGTCGTGGCCAAGAATTCTCCTCATATCCTGAGATGTGACATTGGCAGCTGCTGCAAAACACTGTCTAATAGGTGATAAGATCACCTGGAAAGCTGCCTGTGAGAGCAGGGACTAACCGTATGCACCTCTGTGTGGCTCCTCTGGATGAGATGCTCATCGCTGTGGCATGACACTGCTTGTGTGAGACACTGAATGGTAAGGGCAGGACATGGCAGGACCTGGGGGGATCAGGGTGTGCAACGTGACAGAGGCAGGAAGGCAGGACAGCAGTCAAGGCAGCACAAAAAGCAAAGCATGTGCATAAAATTCTTGTAGTTCTCAATATCCAGCTAAGTATTACAGGAACTTAGGTACTGTCCCAAAACTTTCCTGAGGGCAGAAAAGTTCAGGAAATTTGTTTCAGGTGAGCTTGTCTAAACAAATAAAATATCTAAACAGTATCTAAAACATCACAAATACTTGTTCAAACCTAATTACAACTTAGATATAATTACAAGATAGATATTGGCCTCCATGAGATGCTGAGCTGCCTCGTGGTGAAGTTGCTAGACTTCTGATGGGTATAGACTTCAGCATGTTGTTTCTCCTCTATACTTCAGACACCCTCTGACCCTCTGATGTCTGCAGGATCCATTATCAAGACAGAATTAGACCAACAAACTTGACCCTTTAACATTAAATATTAAAAGGGTACTAGAACGCCACCTTAGATGCCTTCAAGGCTATGAATAGATTATTTTGCACAACAAAGCCTGGACATTTCAACAATAAACCATTTCTAGGAGCATCTATATTTTCTTCTGCCATATTAACTATCACTGAAGACTCAGAACTTCCTCCTACATTAAATCAAATATTTCATATGCATCAGCAAGCTGCAATTCTACCAGAGCATCATGCAAACAAAACCAGAACAGGTATCATTAATGGCTCCATTTCAGTGCATTAGAGAGATAATAATATTTTTCATCAAGGTGCTGAATTTTTGATTATCTCTATGCTATGAAGTTTTCCAGTTCTAATAAAAAAGAATAACATCTGTTCACTAGGCTGTAAAAACATACAGCTAAAGCCTTGTCTCATGGCAGTATTTATTTTGGAGGGAGAGTGGGACAAAAACTGTATTTCCCAAGAGTTCCACCCAATATTTTCAACGACACTTTTCAATATTCTACATATAGTTTGATATTAGGAAAATAAATGTAGTCATCTGTTACTCTAAAAGAGGACTTTGAAGTACCCGGATGACTAACACCAGAAAACCAACAATTTGAAGATCAGGAAAGTAAGATTTCAAAACAGCAAGGTCTTTTAGGAATATTGAACAGGTTCTTAACTGCTTGACCAGAAGATATCAGAAGAAATGTTACACCTGGATCTTCACACCTTAGAATGATAAGGATTTTTGCTTTTTGGTAAACTACTAATTTGGCTGACTCATTAAAATTGAAAGCTAGCACTCCACTTTCTGCCAACAGTAAGGAGAGTAATATGTTTTAGGTGTCATTTTCTTTAATACATTATTCTGTTTCTATACCAACATCTAGCAAATGTCAGTACCCACAAACCTATTTTCATCTTGAGTCACTTACTTAAAATCTCCTTTTTTAAGATAGAACAGCGTTCCCAACAGTGGTCCCTGTGCAATAGCCTTCTGATGGCCAAAGAACGTTGATGACAGCAAGTAAAGGAATGTAAAGCATGTTTAGCAATACTGAGCTGCTTTGCTCACGAGCCAGTGAACCACAGCATTTTTTTATGTCTGTGTCAGCACTTCAGACTTTTCAATGAAACAGTTGTTGTTTCACAATATTGCCAATTTTCCCCTGCACAAACAATTTGAAAAATGAAATGCCCATTACTGTCCTGATTACATGCCTCATCATAGCCTGCTGGACACAAGGACATATTATTTAGCATTCAATGACAGTACCTTAAAATACTCTATTGCAGCTCTGTCACTTTCTAAAATTCTTTAAAAAATATTTCCATAGTAAGTCTTCACATAACAGCATGTAACTCTGATGTGACAGGTTTGTGTTTTTCTACATGAAGCAGTCTACTGTGCTGCAGAGGAAAAACAAGTCAGACTTTTTCTGGGCTACTCAAGCCTTTTGGGGTCTGGGAGGTTTCTATACCACAGCAGGGCAAATAGAAGTAGGGAACTCTACATTAAAATTCAGATAAAAACCTGTGCAATTTTTCAAGCAGCGAGGTGGTTATGCAGGTTTATTTGTTTTTCACGCACCCAATTCCATTCTCATTTGCGCTCTTGAGCAAGGACACTTTGCACATTACCTGTGGTATGTCTAAAGTCTCTGAGCAAACCAAGCCAAGCTCACCTCTGGTACAACGAATTACACTTTAAAAGAATAATGCATTTTCCTTTAATCTCAGGATTTTAAATATCATATGCTTAGCATATTTGATGTATTTCTGCTGTCGCTATGAATGAACTACAGGAAATTTTCAGCTATTCAGCTACGTCTACTGTGGACAGAGGCTGAACACCCCAAGGAGAGGGGGGGAAATTGAAAAACTGGGATCGAGAAATTGGGGATGAACCAAAACCATGGATCAAACTTCAACTCTCCTTTAAGCAGGTCCTTTTAGTTGAGAGAGTTTTATTTGTTAATCTGTGTTGAAACAGCCATTGAAAGGACACCTTCCCAAGTGACAGACACTATATTTTAAAAGAGAAAGAAATAAAAACCAAATGCCAGAGGAACAGATTCCTTGTTGAGTGGGTGGCAGCACACAAGCGGCACAAGCCACTGCTTTGGAAGGGAACAGAGTGATCTTGTGATAGCTAAAGATGTTCTGCTTACATATGTTGTCATGAGCAGGGAGAACATACAGGATTTATCTTCGGATTCTGGTGGCACTTCAGCTGCCGTGTTCTCCCAGCTCTAAACACATCTGCTTAGCACATCCTGCAGGTTAGTGGCAGTCCAGAGTCACTTATGGAACTCCAACCTGGACACACCACTAATCCTTAAATTGCAGGAAAGGATTACCAGCCATGATGTGTCTAAGCATTCAAAAGGTGGGGCAGCAAGAAAGGAAGCAAATCACGTTAGCAGCCTAATTATTTTTAGGAGAACAGACCCTTACACTGCTGCTGTGTCTCCTACATGGAGACACCCTCTCCCATCCTACAAGGAGATACATTAGCATGACCATATGTTTTGAGGAAGGCTTGTCAGCTGAGGCACAGAGCTGCTGCTTTGGCTTCTGGAACAGGATACCTCCGTGCCAGCCAAAATCTTTGTGTGTGTGTCTGTTCTGCATCACACAGTGGGACAACGGCACAGAAACCCCAGATTCTGTAAAGTGGTAAAACTAAAGCAAACAGTGAATGGCAGGGAGGTTCCAGAAACACATCAGAGAGGCGGAAGCTGTAAGAAAAGAGTTAATTTTAGATAATGGGCAGCTGGATGAGAACTAGTATGTATCCACTGGTCATGGGGAAAAAGTCAAATCCACAAAACATTCTGCCTTCCACCCACACCCTCCAAAGATACAAAACCATAAGAATATGGGAAAAAAAGGCACAATATATGGAAGCAAAATATTTGTGACCAGTTTCAAAGCTGGAGTGAGATGAGTTTGTGAAAGAAATGCATGCCATAATTGCTCATCACAGGAGTGGACTGCAACTCAAAGGCTAAGGAAAGTAAAATGCCAAATTACTTCTACATAGCCCCATGAAAGTTGTGTATTGAAAACATATGAAAATTGAAAAAAAAACCCCAGTGAAATCAGAAAATACAAGTATAAACATTCTTTAGCAAAGCTGGAAGTTGAGCAGCACTCTACATCAAATCAACTGCTGGTAGCCACAACTACATTGAATAAACACGTTATTTTCTTGGCAAACACTCCAAGAGCAGCAAAGCAGTGGCTCACGACAACAGTATTGTAGGAAGGCAAAAGGCCCAAACCTCTCTGTATGTGGCAACCAAACACCTTTCTGAGCAGAAAGAGAAACTCTTCTACAGTTGACCTCTCTGGCTTTATTCTTTTACCATTTACTGCTTAACACTAAAACAATTCACGTTCTGCACGTACTTACTGCACTGTAGAACATGAAATATAAGTCTTGTTCTGACACTTATCTTGTGCCTTGAAGTAATTTATTCAGACAGTTTTTCTGTTCTTCCATTACCATCTAGGCTAAGCAACACGATTCTTAACTCCTCCTGCAGAACTGGCTCAGGCAAAAACACGCTCTTCCCATCTCCTGGGCCTCTATATCAAGCCAGTATATCGTTCCCTATAACACTCTGTTATTTGCTGTAATAACATGAAAGAGAGCAAATGCATGCAGGGGAAAAAATTTCACAGGGTACAGTCATCACATGCAAATTCTATATTCTTCTCTATTTGTTTGAAGCCTAGAAAGGCAAGCTATTTTAAAGTGATAATTGACTTCTATTTCAGCCTTGTAAAGAAAAGAAATGTCATCCACTCCGGGTAATTAATTGCGTTACATATTCCCACACACCCACATACGTTTGGAGCAGGAAAATACGACTCTCTGACAGCTACACTAGCCTAAAAAATAAAAACCCGACAGAAAAATTTAGACATTTCAGATCATCCAAATGAAACCAGACCCTAATTTTGCTGACTAGTACTGGGGGCAATAACCTTTAACTAACAGTTTTCTTTCTAGAAATGTGTTGACGGGCACAAACCAGTTTTTGCATCCTCACTTCACAGAGCTCAGTTGTTTGACGTCATCGAGGTCCCTACACTTCAGACAAGAAGAATATCAGCTGTTCTCTGCTTTGGGGGATTGCTGTCTCCAGTTAACTTGAAAGTACTTCTCAGGAGCAAATAAAACAGAGCTTTTCACATCCACAGTGAAGTAGCTCTGAACATTTCTTATGGTTAGAAAACAAGGATTGGAAATAGAAATATCAGTTAAAACACAAGCAAATAAACTACTATGTCAGCTGTTGCTACAAAGCTAAACTGTCATCCCGTGTCCTTTTCATATTTCTTAATTTTTTGGTTTGTTTGGTATGCAAATTTCAAGAGAGTAGAATTGTTAATACATCTGCAGCTTAGATTTCTTACAAGACTTTCTATATTATTGTATCAGACACTGACACTCCTGGCATTAACACTAATATTAACCATGTTTTTCCCCTTTCCCCACAGAAGCTACCACAAAAGAGAATTAACTACAGCTGCAGACGAAGAGCAAAGGTCCTGCGTGGTGGCTCTCACAAGGTGCCATCTCTGCAGACTCGTGTAACTTCCCTCAATGTCCCCGACATACTGAGCTGCCATCCTGCACGGTGTATACCTGTGTCTGTGGAGGCAACACTCTGAACAGAGCCTCACCTGACAAGGGGCAAGGAGTTTGAATACTAGTAATTTATCATTAAAAATGTGGCAAAACATAATTACACCAAGTTCCACCTTTAAATGACATGGACAACTGCTCATTTTTAAAATTCTCAGCCTTGGTCAGTTCTCTGCTGTTTGCAGACACTGCTACACAAAGGCCAACCCTTGTTCCTGCTTTAGTAGTAGATGTTGACACCATTTTCCTTTTTCTGGGTGAAGGGACAGAACATCTTTTCTCAGACCCTAATTTACTAAGTTCAACTACTTCCTTTTGAACCATAACACATTTAGAAACTCTGGCTAAATATAATTTTAAAAGACAGTCAATTTATCACATTGAAATATAAGTAAAAATGTGGTTCTCGAAGCAGTCCATGGCAAATACATGATCCTGCACAGCTCTTTCTATCCTGCCTTCACACAATCATTATATCCAGCTGAGCCAGATCCAAAGGGGAGGACTTGGAAAGGCCACAGCCCTGGAAGCACTCACACATGGCAGTTTCTGTCCTTCCACTCACTGCTTCCCACTCCCTCCAAGAGCCTTAGGCTCCTGCAAGTGCAAGAAGCAGCTCATCTGGCTGCTGAATAGCAGAAGAGCAAAAAGGCATTAGGTCTTCCAGCCTGTTTCTTTCCACTTTGTGCACAGACCCAGTCCATGTGTTCTTTTCTTTCTATAGGGTCAGTGGCAAACAGCTGCAGGTTCTCCCTGGTCACAGTTGCAAGCACCCAAAACCTGCTGGAAGATTTATATGGACAAGTAGTAGCATCTGAACTCAGTTCTAACACTACTTCTTCATAATTCTTTCCCTCTATAAATCAAGAAAATCTGGAGTTTGTTATTTAAATGAAAATATTAAGCCAAAAAGCATACTAAAATTACATACAACAAATCAATCTTTCCTTCAAGGAAAGACAGCTGGTCTCTAATCTCACCACTTTTGCAGCTAGATCTAAGAGGATATCATGGATGCAGGCGGAATTCTTCAGTGTGGCAGAGCTAGACCACATTCTAGGCAACACCAACTCACACATCAGTGCTTGCTGCCCAGGCTCTCTTTCACTGAACCTCTGTGCCATGCTACCCAAGTCAGCTGTGGCACAGACCACGTTTGGGTTGCCTGCCTAAAGAAATCTCTCATGCCAGTTGACATATAGAGGCAGCCCTTCCTCTAATTTCGGAAGTCCATAGTACATTTTATGAGAATGAAATCAAACATTAAGAATAAGAAAGACATCAAAATCCTGTCTCCCCATACGAGGATGAGGCCCACAGAATTACATTCCCAAATAAGAGATGCAGATACTTGTTGCTGCTCAGAGACATCAGTGCTTTGGGGAAAATCATAACCCACAAAAGAGGCTCAATGTTCAACACAGAGGACACAGCACAGTTTAAAACAAGTACCCCAAGACACGGGAAAGGAACCTGTCACCAAGCATTTACAAGACGCATTTAGAAAATACCTCTCAGGAGACAGATTTTTGTAGATTGGAAGTATCCAATTTGAATCAAAAGTGTCAGATCTGAACAGAAGCCCAACACAAGACTTGAAGTGATACTTGTTCACTCATCTATGTATTATTTTATATTTTTTGCTACTGAAAAAAGCTGCTAAGTCTCCACCAGAGCAGAACTGGATGAAAGCTCTAAGGCATTCTAAGACGTAATAACAAGGATCAAAGCATCACATTTAGAGATTAAATGATTGTCACTTGTCTAAAATCATCTGCGAGTGTAGCCTTGTGAGGAAGTGAATGCAGGCCAGGAAAGCAAAACAGAAACAGGGAATGTTTAGGATTCGTTTAGTTGCTGGCCTTGATTGGTTTATGATGCCTTTTATATAATCCCACAAATTGTAAGGGCAGAGCTACAAGAAGGCATAATCTTTATTTCTCTATTTCTATTTAAGAAAAAGACACCTATATTTCATATCTATTTAAGTACCCAGTTAATTATTGCTATACAATGTTCCTAGCCAAATTCACCCTCATTTAGATGAGATTTTTGTTGTTGTTCATAATGTTCCTTTTAAGCAGCAGTCATTTCCATTTGGTCTCAGCCTGAACAGCTTCTCTGGAAGATAGCCCAATTAAGCAGATTTTCTTATTAAGCATGCCCCAGTTAAGTGATGTACATCACTATCAGCTCAGTTCCTTTATGATTTTTACATACTGAGCAGAGCACAGGGCACATTTTACATTGTTTTCAAGCTAGTCTGTCCTTGCACAAAGAAAGTACGTTTACATTCATTTTAACAAAACAACATCAAAGGTATGAAATCTAACCTAAATAGGAAGACTTCTACGTAGTCCTTTGGAGTTTTTTGATGAAACTACCCAATTTTACTTTTAAGTATTTTACTGAAGCAAGTCTCTGAAGAGAAACTGACTTCTGGCACCCCAGCACTCTCAGCAGCACATCTCTACCGAGGTGGGAAGGGGCTCTCTTTACCTGGGCATCCGGAAATCACCTTTATAACTCACTCTGTGCTCCAGTACTACATAAAACTTTTAAATATTTAAATTTAATTAAGTTTAATTGCCTTAAATTAATTACTTCTCTTTTTTTTTCCTGTGGGAAAGAGCAATTCAATGACGGCCTCACAGTCATTTCCTTAGGTTATATTTCTGGCTCTTGGCAAGGAATCTGAAACAAGTGTTGGACATGTGTCTTATTTTCACAAGAAGATTACAGTTAAAATCAACAACTCTTGTACATGATATTAGATTAGAATACCAGTCCTTCTGCAGTAATGAAATTAAAAATAAATGTTGAAAATGTAATCTAATTAAAAGCTGTCACATGCTTTAAAGAGTATTTAGGTGTGTGCTCAGCATTCCTCAATACTGACCTGAAGTCTTTATGTGTTGTTTTAGTACCAAATGTGATTTTTCTAAATCCACTGCAGTCAAAAAAATGGGATCATTTTGCAATCCACATATAATTTTTTTTTTAAATGGGCATTGGAAATGCTAAATAAGTTATGCCATAAAACAATTTTCTGATTTGATTTTTCCATCAATTGCAAATAACATGGTACTAGGGAAGAAAACCTGACTGTCACTATGAATTGTTGTTGTTTTCTGAGGCGTGTAATAATTTCCAATTTAATATCATTACGTTGCTATATTAGTCCAGTTTTCTCATTTTATCATAATAGTTCAAGTTCTAGTTCCAAACATTATTTTTGAGTTTGAAAATATGCAGCCCTTGTGCCAAAAAGTTAAATGAATTACTTTTGTACCATCAGAGGTTGAAACACAACCATCTGGTCCACCAAAATTGGTCCGAATTTTTCAGTATTCTTTAAATGGTACATGCTGAGAAAAAGCCTGCTCCAACTGAAGTAAGTGGCACAACGCCCACTAATTTATATAAAGCCAGGATTTCTTCCAACATGTCCTAGTGAGAACATTTTGCTTTTCTGGACTATGCACAGATTTTGTACTGGCTACAATTGTGTTGGTTGGGTGAGGGTTTTTTTTTTCTCTCCACAGAAACAATAAAATCAATTTGTGAAGAAATATTCAAGGTGGACAGAAACAAACACTGACACACAGCATGTTTTCTTGCTGATGTTTGAATAGCAGGAGATGGAGGATTATTCCCCTGAAGGGACAGGGAAAGGAACACACATTTCTCGGTTTTTGTGAAGTCCAAATTATTGACAAAACACTGAGAAATAGATTTTCTTGGTGAAATACAGTGTGTCATTGACTGCCAGCAATGTGTGGATTTCATGTCTCCTGAACTGGACAACTGCTGCACCACACTTCTGGTAATATACTCCTTTAAAATGTACACATAGAAACCCACATCTCACCAAAAGATCACAGTTTATGAAAGAAAATTATATATCTTGGAGTAAGGCAGTGATATTTTCACAGAAATACTCTGCTAAGGAGTAATGCATGTAGTTGTTTCAGGTAATTTAATTTTGGCTTTGCTTTATTTGCAGAGAAAATGCTGTAACTGGATAGCAAAAAGGTTAAGTGAGCAGCAGTTTCACATGCAGTGGCACCATTTCCAGAGACTTTATCCTGTGCTTCACAGCGATGGGACAAAGGCAGCCATGCTGGCACAATAATTTTTTTGTGGAATCACAATAAACGGACAAAGACAGTAACCTGTGATTTCCATGTTCAGCCAAATATGTAAACTATTTAAAGGTTATTTATTTTACTGCTTATACTAGAAATAAGGTAGCTGCTGCTTAGATGTGTATAAGCAGGCACACACACACATTTAGAAGTACATCTACACAAGTTGGATTGCTTTGTAAATAAGGTTACTCTGAATATTTTTAGATGCAAATCAATTCTATTTTCCACTCAACCAGTAGGATTAAATTTCTGACATTGATGAAATCCAGACGCTAAATTTAACTTGGTGATTCGAGAATGATTCATATGAAACCCTTCTTTTTCATAGCAGTGGGATGCCACCTATTTTATTCTGTTTTATTCTGGAGATAGACATTAGAGTGTTCCCATGATGAGTGGTAATAACAGATTTTAGTAACCCTACCAGGTAATTATACTTCAGCCATGTTCTGGGGAAGTGGAGAGGCTAAAATTTTTAGCCAGAGGATTCCATATCTATTGCAGAAGTACGATGTAGAAGAGTTTATTTATACAAAGGTACTTATTTGTACTTTTTTGACATTGATAATTCGTAAAAAAAGCAGGCCTGGGAGTTTTTCAGAAAAGAGAAATATAAATAGCAGGTCTTTATGCTTTAATGAACTACTGAATTTCCCTCAAGGATTAAAAAGAAAAAAAAAAAACAACAAATAAGAGCTGAGTCTTGAGGAGTAATCTGACCTTTCTTTACAGCACTTTTTTTTTTTAATAAATATTTCTATTCCCTGGTACAGGTCAAAAATTCCAAACATGTATTTACCACAGTGTCATGAGTCCATAGGCATTGCTGAAATGTCTCATAATGAATATGCCTAGTGCTGCCTAGCAAGTACATATGTGAGACATCTGTGTGTCATCAACAAACACATTAATTGTATTAGTTTTCTGTTATCACATTTTATATCTTTGAATTCAGGGTTTTTATCCACTAGGATTAAACATTTTTTGTAATTTTTACTTCATTTCTAAAGATTAAAACCAAGTGAATTTTCCTCAACACGACAGAAAATGTTGTTTTCCTCGAGGGAAAAAGTTGAAACAGAGTTAAACAGAGATACTTCCATAAACTTTTTTAAATTAAAATAGCCAACAGTTATTTTTCCTGCTAGTTTTACATTTGAACAGCACCATATTTCTCGGCAGTCAGTTGTCATACAGAGTCAGAGAATATGCTGAGTTGGGAGGGATCATCAAGCTCCTGGCCCTGTTCACATAGCTTAGCTGATGTTTATGATACTAGAAAATTCAGCCTGTAACCAGCCACAGAAACTAATGTTTTCTAGTCCCCCCTCAATAATTACATCATATAAATCAAATTATATTAATTTATAACCTATATAAACATGTGTGTATATATATATATATAAATCATATACATATATATACCACACTACTTTCTTAGGATGTGGAGTTCTACAAATGAATGCAAACTGTATTAATCAAGATATACAAGAATATCTTCTCATGTAAAATATATGGCAGCCCTGAATAATTTAAAAAGGCTCAAATGCTTCACTCTCTTTGATATCTAAATATTGCCTGTCAGAGGAAAATACAAAGAATACCTCTCCCCCTCTTTGAAATTAAAAAAATATCTTTAGTGGAACCTGAATTTTATTTAGACCATGTACAAGCAATTTGAGGGAGAGAGGAGAGGGGGAGCTGCTCAGGCATGTTATGATTATTCCCAGAAAAACATTATGCCCCCAGAATCTTAAAGTAAGAGAGACCTTTAGTAATGGTCCAGTCATGTTATTACAAAGATACTGATAACTCTACCCTGAAATGACAGAGTAGCAGGAAAATTAAGACATATTTAAATTAGTGTTATTCTTTTTACAGTATCGGACAGTATCCCATCCATCTCATGTTTTTCACTTAAACCTCAATTTCTGGGTTTTCTTCCATCTATTGCCACAATTTTTCATAATGGAATATCATTAGTATGTTAAATGTTAATCATTTGGGCTTGTATTACACTTGTAAAAGTAATTTGTGAAATAATTTAACTTAAAGTCAATAACCCATCATCCTCCCACCCCAAAAAAAATCAGACCCTAAAGAGACAAGAGTGATTTTACATAAAGGAATTCAAGCAATTTTGAAATGTTGTCACCTTCAAACCCATTTTCCTCTCTGGGCAGGGACACCTTCCACTAGACCATGTTGCTCAAAGCCTCGTCCAACCTGGCCTTGAACAGGGATGAGGGATCCACAACTTCTCTGGCAGCCTGTTCCAGTGCCTCACCACCTTCACATTAAAGAATTTCTCCCTCATACCCAATCTAAGCCTACTCTCACTTCAAAGCCATTCCCCCTTGTTCTAACACCACATGCAGAATCATCACTACATAAAGAATCATCTGTGTTATTTTTCTAATAAGGATTTTTTAAAAATAATTCAGTGTTTATGCCACTCTCTCACCCTTCATAGGCTGATACATACCACTCAGAAATGCTAGCTAGGCTAGAATAATCATGAATAAATGGCTGTTAAGTGAAACATTTAATTACAGCTTAAAAAGGCAAAAGAAAAAACATTGTCGCTCGCTTAAAAAGAAAAGAGCGCCACATTTATTCCCAGAAGTGCTGACAGAGAACTCTGAATTATGAGCAGTTTGTTTTGAAACAGAAACTCTTAGAAGAGGAAGAACCTGACATCGAAGGAAAGTTGAACTTAAGGATGAGAAACTGGGCAAACGTTGTGACAAGGCGAGGTTCAGACAACCTCCAGAACAAATTACATTGTAATCTGCATAAGCCTTTGCATCTTTGAATCACCCCATTTCTTGTAGAAAAAAGGCAACAAACTCCTTCATACACATCTGTTGACAGTGAATGGAGGCATCTTAAGGAAACATCCAGAAAGGTACATGATAGGGAAAATGACACATGCCTCATAGGTCTGAATCTTCCTGCAGCACATTCTAGTGTTCTCTATATCCATCACACTGTATCTTTCAGAACTGCAGGGTACCCAAAAACCAGAATTATGTTTCTAGTTCATTACTCCTACCAGGGCACTTAGTGCAATGCAAGCTCAGAACAGTACCCTGCATCTGTTGGTAACACAACAGCAAAGGGACACAACACATCTTTTCCATCCAGGCACTCACAGGCCCGTTCCAAATCAGTTCCAGAGCTATGGGAAAAATCCCACGTACAAGCAGAAGCAAAGGTCACTTGTAAGAATTTTCAGATTAAATATTTTTAAGCGTTTCAGCACTAAATATTCCCAAACACACATAGCCTGGACTGCCACCCCACTTAAATCCTGTCTCTGAGTGGCAGTCCTAAACTCCCTGCTCATCTCACAAGCTCCCATCCCACCTCCCTCCTGGCAGACAGCTGATGGAGGGCAGGCAGTCGGCTGGGCCGTATCACAGGTATGCTTCCAGCTCTGCAGGCACTGATCCCACCAACCTCAAGGCAAAAAAAAAGTCAGTGTTTCCCAAGAACAGGCTCTTGTGTCAACTGCTGGGATAACAATCCAAGGGGAGCAGGAAGAGGCGGTATCTCCTAAGCTACTCTGCTCCAGATGGGTTGGCTCTCAACACGTTCCCACAGGCTTTTGGAAAATTGTCCTTTCTCACAGAGGAAAACATGAGTGTGCTAGTTCTTAAAAACGTGACAGGATGCTGCCCCACCTAATGGGAGCACCACTGTTCCCCTCTGCTTGCCAGGCAGACCAGGAGAGCTTTGTATAAAGACACGTCGTGCATGTCTAACAGTTTGTAAAATTGTTAAAAATATCCTGAGAAACAGATGTGGGAAGGATTCCACAAGTGGTTTAAATTAAAGCATATTGAGATACTAAAAGCTTAGAAAAACCTGTAATGGAGGGGAAAGTATTAAATAAATTCTCTCTACATCTTAAATGTTTTCATGTGTAAATACTAAATCGTTGTCTACTAAATTATGTTAAGCAAATGTAATTGGAGAAGGAACCTGCAGCATGAAAAGAGAAACCTTCTATCTTTAATGCTGTAATTACTTCATATTTATTGGCTAGAAACCAGATGCATTCTCATGTTTACTACAAATTACAGGTAAAAATATCTTTTTTAGCTATTTGAGTTGGTACCATTTGCCTGTTCCAAGCTCTCATAAAATTTTATCATTGCTGCTGAAAATACAACACCAAAACTTTGTCAGTTCTATGCAAGTAATAGAGACCTGACTCCAGTCTTTCATTTTCACCTCCCAGCTGTATCTAATGCCAAATCTATTACTTGCATGGCTGCCCTCTCAGAGAGTGCAAACTGGGTATTTTTTCCCACATTTAATCTGACTTTTTCTTGCCAAAAAACAGAAAACCTCCGCATTTTTTTGTGTCTCAAAGACAAAACCAATACCTGTTTCTAAGACAAAATTTTACTAAACGTTTCACCTGTCACAGTAGAGCAGGTACCTCATTGCCTTCAACTGCTAATGTCCTAATACATTTCACGCAGAGCCTGAACAGAAATCAATTCCACGTCCAGGTGTGTCTTTTTTGACACTTAAAATTTAACTGCTGTATTCTTCAAAATCTACACTGGCTTTTATTTAAAGAGTCGGTCTTAGGAACACCCTAAAAACTAGTACATTTTGGAACCTTGCAAAGCAAGTCCTTAATGGACTTCAGTCTTACCCTCACAGAAGAACAGCATGAAGGATGGAGAGGGACACCCTCCCTAAGATGCTAAAAGGTAAAAGGGGTCTTGGGTGCAATCCTCCAACATAAGAAACCTTCCCCAAGCGGAAGAGAATCCAGCCTTTTGACTCCAGCCTTTCAGCTCTGAAAGTCCCCCAATCAAAAAGCTACATTAAAGAATACTAAGCTTACTAAAGTTTACCTGAACAGCTAAATGCAATTTAATTACATAACTCCCAGGACTGCCTGACAGCTTAACTAAAGCAATATAATTAATAGCAACAACTTTTAGAATAAGATGCTTTGAAAGTTCAAGCATTTCCTATCCAGACTAACACAAGTAGTACTTCTCAAGAGGAGATTGTTCTCTGCTGAGTGTTTTGATCAGCTCAATGCCTATCTATTCCCAGCAATGACTTCCCCAGCAGATGGCTGGCATGGCATGTGTGATCCATGGGTGTGATCTCTCCTGGACTCCCCAGCCATGGTGGTACACAGCTGACCCGGTCTGATTCAGGGGACATTCCATACCAAATGACATCTGCTCAGGTGAAAAGGCTAAGGGGCTGGAGGCATTTGTTACTCACAAAAGTCTGTCTTTTGGAGCAACCACTGCACGTACTGGAGCCCTGCTTCCTTGGGAAGTAGCTGAACATCTCCTATTGATGGGAAGTAAGGAATAAATCTCTTATTTTCCTTTGCTTCCACACATGGCCTTTGCTTTATTAAACTGCCCATGAGATTTTTTCCATCTGACTTTCTCCTTTCCTTCGTTTTGCTGAGGAGGGGATTGATAGAGCCTTTTGGTGGGCACATGACATCCAGCCAAGGTCAACACACCACAGTCCTTTTTGGCACCTTGTGTGGGGCATGAGGAATTTGAGATAAGGAGTGTGAAGAGTCCCATTCCTGAAGACAAGGGAGTGGCAGAGTTAACAAGAGATGAACTGACCTGAGCCCCCATTCCATGTCCCCCGGTGCCTCTGGAGGGAAAGAGGCAGAGAATTCAGGAGAAGAGGGAAATTAAGCCCCAGAAGAAAGGAGGGGTGAGGGGAAGGTGTTTTAACATTTAGTTTTTATTTTCTCACTATCTTACTAAGATTTGATTGGAAATAAATGGATTTTCACAAAGTTGAGGTCTGTTTTGCTCATGACAGTCACTAGCGAGTTATCTCTCCCTGCCCTTATCTTGACCCACAAGCCTTTTGTTATATTTTCTCTCCCCTGTCCATATGAGGAGGGGAGTGACAGAGCAGCTTTGGTGGGCACCAAGTGTCCAGTGTCCAGCCAGGGTCAACTGACCATGAGAGAAGCAATGGAGGCACCTGAACACAGAATATCCTCTTGCACTTGAATGGAAAAATCTGTTTCAATTTATAGGACAAGCTTGGATGATCCTCATAGTTTTTTGTGAGGAGCTATACTCTCAGCATGCTGCTCCCAACACAGTGTCCCAGAACATGAGGCAGTGCACCAAGCTGAGAAACTGTGAACAAGAACAGCACGGCGTGCCCTGGAAATACAGGGATTTGGGAAGGGCACCTGCAGGTATTTGTGGTACATTTTGTGGGCTGCCTCTTAGCGATGTCCAGCTGTGGGTCAAAATCAACAAGGAGGAACATTTGACAGCTCACTTCATCCAGAGCCAAGGGTAAATGCAGAGTGGATCTATCACTTTGGCCTGTATTCCAGTAGCTGAATGGCTGACAGGAAAGGGAAGGCCTTCACATATTAAGTGTGACAGATAGCCACCAGCAAAAGACAGTCACTAAGCCTGACATTATGATCCCAAGGTGTGGGATATTGTCAGTTCTCTCAGTGACAGAACCCTCCACCAGGCACAGCTTTCTCATGGCAAAGCACGTAAAGACCTTGTGCTGCTTCCAACAGGAAAATGTTTTCTAGAAGTGACAGCTATTCAAGCTATAATAAACAAACTATTCTATGCATTAAAAATAAAGGCTAGTCCAATAGATGGGAAGGAAGGCATTGATAAAATAATAAAATTTGATCAAAAAACCAAAATTTGAACCCAAAAAGAGACAGAAAAACTCATTGAAGCATCTGGACGGAATGTCAGATCTAAAGAAAAGTTCAGAGTGGGTTTACTGGCCCCTGACACCCAAGTAAGTGCAACCACATCAGGTCGTTCTGTTCCACAAAGGATTTCCCTTTCCTTGTCACAGAAACCACTAAGGCAAGCATCGCTTTTTCCTGTGTGTTTTCAAGTTACTGAGGTCTTAAGACTTTTTCCTTCCACTAAGCATTCCTAACAGACAGACAAATTTCTAAAACCAGAGCCTGTTCACCTGACCTACAGAGACTGTAAGACCACATACTACAGAAATCTTAAGATCTGTGAGATCTTATCATCACCAGAGCACAGACTTTTCCACGAGTGGGCAGTCAGTAGGTGTTGGAACCACCAACTCCAAATAAAATCCACAGAAGCTCTCCAATCCCCAAAGCACACCACAGCAACTGGCTGGCTCTAAGGATCTCAGTCCCCCAGAGCTGTGTCTGCAGATTTGTGGAGGATTTTGTGTGTTACAGCTGCTGTGTCTGCCTGGTCCTTCCTAGTGGGAGAGATGGAAGGCTGGACCTGTTCCTCTCTACTATCAGTAAGATCCAGCAGCAGGTGGGGTTTCCCACTGCTCTGGGATGCAAAAGGAAATGAGAGGAACATAGGAAGAATGGCATCCCAAGCATGACTTTCCAGACAAGTGCATAACTTGGATCCTGCAAGCAGGATTATGATCCCATCCAAAGACTGGCACCAAACAGGATTTGCAAATAAGCTTTTTTAGGGTCTTCAGTTAGTCTCCCAACAACTTATCATAGTTAGGTTAGAAAAGGCATTTGGATAGCCTGACTTCACAACTTGGTTGGCTGCATGAATTTCATTTCCCTTTTCAGTCCTCATCCTTTAACCAAAGGCAGACATTTGGGGGAAAGAAAAAGCAGTGTTAACTGTTTGTGAGCATGAAAACAACTTTTAAATCAGGACCTGGTATTATGGTCCAATAGGTTGTTTCATTTATCTTCTGCATTTTCTACAAATAAAAAAAAAATTTTTTAAGCTGAATATATTTGTGGACAATTAACTGATCTTCATATAATAATTACTGTTCCAAGTTTCTGCTCTCAGGAAAGTGAAACAACACTGCAACTCTAAAGCATTTCAAAGTGTAAACAGATTCCTGTGCATCCAGTCCAAGAGCACTTCTGAATCACTTAACCTGTGAGATTCCAGATCTGTTCTGTCCTACACATTGCAGACAGAGATGATGACTGCTTTTCCAGTTGCTCTTGTTAATTGAAACTAACAGCCTGATAACACCACGTAGCATGACATCCTGTATATATTTATTATTTTGGTGTGGAACCATCATTCTAGTAAAGACATTTCACATCTGGGTAAAAAATCAGATATGACTTTGTATGAGATGTTAATGACTTCATCATTCTTACAGAGATAAATTTCTCTAACGAACAGAAAATAATCTTCTTTCTCTAATCCAAAAGACAAAACTACAGCACAGCATTTGTTTAAATAAAGGATTTATTTAAACAAATGGGACTCTTTGTGTGTGCAAGAACACAGTGCAATAAACAGAGGCAAAGGAGAGTCAAGAAGAATTATTAGCACAGAATAAGATACAATACATGTATGTTTCCTGCATGTTTGCTTTCTTTAAGCAGATTTTAAAGATTATATAAATTTTCAGTGGCTTACTATGCTGGAAGAGCATCATTCTGAAACTTTGATTTACAGGATAAAACAACCCCAAAATACTCCTTTAAGGATTTGTTAAGGTTGTTCTATCATGCATTCGAAAATCTATATGCACAGATGGTGTTATCCAGAGTTAGTACATCCTAGCATCCTGCAAGCATAAGAAAAAGCAAGAAGTTTTTTCAAGAACAGTTCCAGATTTGGAAATATACATAATCTAAGTGCAGGCATTGCCTCTTAATAATTAAACTTACTGATCACTTTGTCGAAAATTCTTCTACAGCAGAGATGTGAACTCTGATGAAAACATCACTGCTTATGGAAAGGAAGGCACAGCAATATGCAGCAGTATTTAGCAAGGGGATCTGAAAGTATATGAAACCTGTGGTCTGGAATAGGACCCTCACAGCCTGATTGAACCACTGGCTGCCTAATGACATTGTGTGAGTCTTATTTTTATGTTATTCCCCCTCATTTTCACTGATAGTTATGCGGATAAAAGCATTCGTGATGAAACACTCCCACCCACGATAATATATTAAGGACACATTACTTATCACTTATATAACACCAGGATTATTTTTTTTGAAAGAGGATTGTGAAATACAAAGGATTATCATTCTTCAAAACAGAAAGTATGTGCAGAGCAACAGCAGTTAGAGGTAGACTGATCAAATGCCTCTTCTGCCTAAAGTGCCATTAGATCAGTTTAACACAGCACTGAGTAAGCTGGGACTAAAGGAAAGTATGCAAGGCAACTGCTATGAAGGGCTGAAATTCTACTTGTTCTGCTAATAAATGTTTAAATAATAACAACAATAATAATAATAATAATAAATCAGTGAAACATATAAACTGTTAGGGTTTTTTGAACTGCCATTGATGTCAGTAAATATTCTGCTGTGGAAATGGAGTTCAGTTAATAAAACAATATAAATTTACCTGTCCCATCAGGTTGTGGGTGCTTATTTCAACATCCTTCCTCTCTGCTGGGGCAGTGGCAGCTCCGTGCCCGTGGCTTGCTGGAACTTCAGCAATTTCAGCTGACTGAGAGCGTTACAATGTACAAGGCTTTATAACCTCTCTGAATTCTTCCACTTTCTAGCAAAAGCTTTGCACTCACCCACCTTTATTTTTGTCACAGTTGCTAGGATGCCTTGGCGACAGACACCAGAAATATCTATGATTTGGAGACAAAGCTGGAGGCAGGTGTAATCCACACCAGACCAAAAGGAGGGCAGGAGGCTCCTGCCAACAATCACTGCACCAGCAGAGATTGCTTGCAGCAGCAAAACTGCTACCTGGGACAGAGCGAATCCACTTGCTGCCATCTCAGCCTCTTTGCATCTCACCTGGCTCCCTGGTGGGACACAAGGAACAGATCCAGCCTCCCACTGCTGGGGAGGAAGGAAAAGTGCCTCTCAATTTGGACACCCACCTCAGCCAATAGCACTGGACACATCCTGCAGGCTTTTCCCCTCCTTGCTGTTGGTCGTCCTACTGAAGGAGTAAAAACAGATCCTGGACCTTGCTGCCCAGGGCTGTGCTAACTTCAACTGCAAAATCTGCCTCCTGCATGGGGTGTTACAACCAGACAACACCAATCTTTACAGAGGGTCAGGGCTGGCCGGAATAGCTTCCAAAGACCCCAGTGATGCTTCCTTGGTGAAGCTCACACAGATGCTGGCAGAGACTGTGCTAGAAACAAAGAACAAACGATGTTTGCACTTGTTTAAAAAGCTCATACAAAGAGGGCTTTTTCTTCTAAATGTTGCTCATAGACTTCTGCATTTTAAAAGTCAATCACAGTCAGGCAATTATTTAGAATAAAATATCATTTTTCTGGGTGATAAATGAAAATAGTTTCATTAAGGATTAAACATCTGTTCTGAAGGAACTGCCCCTTATTTACATAAAATCTGTGTGTCATTCTACAAAATGAATGCTTTCTCTGCTAATAGTGTTGTGGAGGAAGAGGTTTGTCGCATTGGATTCATGCAAACAATCTTACTTTCCACACTTTCTCTTTGAAAAAACTTTTATTGCCAGACTGATTGTAGTAAGAAAACTACAATGTAATGTTACACCATAGTTAAAAATCCTTTTGGCCTCTAATGTTAGATGGAAAAATTGTTCTGAGAATAAAAGAACAGATGCTGACAGCCATAGCAATTCTCAATGCTTATGCCAGAGAGCCATATTTGCTTGAAAAGGCTATTCATAATGTGAATGGTGCTTCATGTGAAGAGAACTCTATTAGACAAGACAGCATATATTTGTAGCTGAAGGGACCCCCCCAAACACACCCATTGATTTTTTTCCTTTATCCAGATTTACTTGTTTTATAACCTCTTTTTTGTTACATTAGCGGCTTCAGTGCTCTGAACACTTCTTGTTTACACATGTTGTCTAAAACAACAAACACTAAGCAATTCTTAACATAAATGGGGAAATGCATTAGCAGACTGGTATAAGAATCCCCAAAATGTACACTTTTAGAAGACAAAATTCTAATAAATCTGATCTATATATTCTTTTATGAATTAGTTTTCCCCCTAAAGGCATCCACAGCTGCTGACCCCGCCCCCATGCCCTGAAAGAGAAGCATCAGTTGTAGCACTAGTGTAGATAGACCACTGGAGCCTTGACACAGTGTTTTCAATCATGATGTCCAGACTAGACAGCAATGACAAAAATATCAGATTTTCCCAATCTACAAAGAAAACAAACCTTGCCAGGTACCTTCTCATTAGAAAGAGTATCCTGCACTCCGTGCAAAATAGGACCTTACTCTATTACAAAGCTATGCCAGCTCTATCTCAGACACAGAGAGCATTCCTCCTGCTCACATCTGTGCTGTCTATGCTCCTGGCAGCAGAAGCAACCTTTCCAGCTTCTGGCACCATCCAGACCTTGACAACAGGCTGGTGCAGGTCAGAGAGCACAAACGTGGCAGCCCAGCGAAGCTCCCCACCCAGAGAGCAGAAGGAGGTCCATCACCTTGGTGAAAAGGAGAGGGAACGTCCTTGTTACACTAACTGAAAATGTCCTGCAACCCTACATGGCCATCAGCTGTAATCTGCATAGGCAGCCATGGAGCAAACCAGCTGGGCTTGGCCGTCACTGCCCTGCACACACTGCTTTTTAAAAGTTTCAGCAGTTTGGGAGGGTAGCTCCAAATTTTGCTGCTCCAGCCTCCCTTTTCAGTCAAAGCCAGAGATGAACCTCCCTGTTTCCCATGGTCAAACACCAGAGAAAAAGGTTCTTTTTTTCCTGCACAGCCCTTGCAGCTGCATCTGCAAGATTCCACTCTTGCGTGAGAGCGCTGCAGGAGATTCATGGCTAAAATAATCACTGAAAGAGTTTCAGTGTATAAAGAACTCACAACTTCATAAGGACTTACTAGTGGCAACTGAGACAGGCTTAAAATACATATTTAAAAGAAAGCAGTGCCATGTTAAGGTGACATTTTCGAAAAGACTCACATATAGGAATTGAGCTGAACTGTATAAGATGTTAAAAATTCACACACAAAGTCTTTCTCTCTTTCATCTTCTTCAGTAACCCTACATTTCCTTCTTTACTTCCACACATCACTTCTCTTTAGCCAGTACTACAAACATTTTGACATGTATAATGTAAATTATAGAATTAGATTTTATATCACAGTATGCAGAAAAGAAAAATCTCATCTTTAAAAATAAAGTCTAGAACTTATGTTCTAAACAACTATAGGTAAACAGGCTCCCAACTTAACCAAAAGTGTATTCACACACTGGGTTCATATCTTCTGCTTTCTGAGTTTAAAAATCACTAGAAAATCTGAAATGCACACAATAACCTAACTAAATCTTTGTTTCCTCGAACCTGCTGAAGATTTCTATCCTGCTCCTTTAAATACACCGAAAGACATATTAAAAGGATTTTCCCTGAAAGAAGCAAAGTTGTCTTCATAAACATGTACCGTGCTGAAATCAAGCCTGCAAAAAGCCCAGGAACATATATCTGGTTCATGATAAATGACTTCTGCTTCATACAAGGTGACAATTATGCAAAGAGGGCATGAAGCCAATCCCTGTTCTCTGCCACATAAGCATGCATTTTCTATTGAATTCTGAGATACCATGTTCACTGCAAAACAGAGAGCATGCTTTCTTTTTCAAAAGTTCTTTTGTGGAAAAGCAGCCTATTAATCTGCACTTGAAATGTAGCATTTTAGAAAAAACTGTCAAAAATCATCTCTCATTTATCTGGATAGAAAACTCACAATGTTGGTAGATTGTTGAGTAAGGCTGATAACCTTTTAGAAAGCTCAGACAAACACAAGGTTTGAACAACCTAGTTGCCCACCAAGAACAAAAAAACCATTTTTATCTGGCACGTGTTTGATGCCTGTACTGATATCCTACCCAAGCCTACAGTCCATACAAGTGGCATTGTGACTTTGTCCTTGGGGTGGCAGAACGCATTTATTTAGATTCTAGCTTGTCATACAGCACAGTCTCGTGCCCCAGAATGGCTCGATTTAGTCTGTTTTCTAGCACAGCACAATAGCTGCTTTCAACAACAAAACTGGTTTGTGACATTATATTTTGCTAACTCCATTTGCAAAGAGCCAACTTGAAATGATTGCTGTGCACAGAAAGCAAGCAGGGCAAACTGGGGCTGCTTGACAGCAAGCCTTCCTTTGAGAGCCTTGATGCACTCCAAATTTTGTAGTGTGTCACATTTAATCTGTAATGTGCATAGCAAATCAGGAAAGCAGAAAAAATGTCATCTAAAACCAGTAACGGCTTATGATGCAAGTTACAAAGTCTGCTGGTTCTCCCCACAGTTTTGAAAGCTCTTCATTTGCAGTGGGCAGTTTCTGTGACTCATCTGTCATCTTGCACCATTTTCTTTTCATACCTTTGTCTTATTCATTACATACATCAGATGGTTGTCTCGGGCATTAAAAAATAAAACGGAGTGTTTCCGTAGTCCAGCACACCTGTGAAAACATACTCTTTATACTAGGCAGCATCACTAATCCACTGAAGTCCATTCCAAACCTTTTCAGAGCAGAAAGAAATCTTTAGAAATCAAGTTAAAGCACAGATGTTTGAAGAAATCTGTCAATACCAGGAAATCTTTGAGAGAAAAACAAATAAATCACTGCTATTACCAATAAGAATCCATTGCAAAGACTCACTGACCCTTAACATATGCCAGAATACTGTATTGGCATGAAGATATACCAGGCTTATTATGAAGACAGGAGGAGGGGATACCTGTTTCTGCACAAAAATTACTAAGAGAGCTAGGGAGTAATTTTCAGAAATTCTGATGCTCTTCTGCTTTAAGGCTTAAAGCTGATGCTCCAAGTTTTCTGCCTTTATCTAGATTTGCTTAGTCAACTCATGAATCCTTCAGCAAGACAAGAGAACAGTTTCTAGGAAGTTGGTTTCTTTTTTGCCTCCTCTTCATAGAGACAAAGTCAGCTTGAGGTCAGCATAACTCAGATGACTTCGTGCTCCCAGGCATATCACTGAGACCTCTTTTTTTGTTTTAGACAGTAAATTTAACATCTGGCTTGGACTGTCATAACTAAGTCATCACTTCTTGTAAGTCCTAGCAAGGAGGAGATCCCTCTTCATCTACAAACACAGAATTCTTGTCTGAGTCAAGCCTTGTTATCTCCCACACTGACCAGAGAAGGCTGTTGTTTTACTGGTCTGGCCCAATGCAGCTCCAGCCTCACTGCTATCAGTGGCCGTGCTGGCAGACTGGACACTGCCAGAACAAATATGTCATGCATATTAAACATGTGCAAGCACAGACCCTCACAAACTTATAACCTAAGATGCAAGAACATCTCCAGCATCCTCTCTGCTTTTATGTATGTCTTCAAGAGAAATTTAACTCCAGTTATACACCACCAACAGATCACTTTGAGAAGCTAAGAAGCACAAAGGCATTGAACAACATAATCAAATTGTTGAGTTACCAGATGTAGTAGTACAGATGCTGCTGCATATACTTTCACAGATAATCAAGCAGAAGAACAATTTTTAACTGCTTGATCTAAAATTACACATGCATAAAAGTCAAAACTACAAAAAAGGCATTCGTCTCTGACCCGATTCTGCATTTGTCAGTGTTTGGTCATGGCCTGCCTGGTATTCCTCATCTGTTGACTTAATGCCATGAGTCATTTGCCATCCCCCACTGGGCATTTAAGTCACTTGTATTGCTTTTCTTGAATGCACACATACATAAGCTTTGTCTGCAAGAAAAGGAAAAAATGTGATAAAGAGTGTATGTACTTTAAATTTTATGCAACCTAGATCAGTTACAAAACAACTTCAATTACAAAAGAAAACAGAAATAAAAAGTATTCATGATACCTTTCAATTTAATCAGCTTCAAAATATCTTCTCAGATCAAATCTGTCACCCATTTTTCTGAAAGCTTTTTTCTAAAGCTGAAGAAGATAGATCTGGGTGAGCATTATTCTTCAGCAATTAGTAGGCGCAGAAAAAAAAGGCACCATTCGCCTGAAAGAGCAGACCTATTTGCTGTGAAAGCCATTTCACCTTTCCTTTTTTTTTAATAAGAATTTAGCTTTTTCAAGAAGCCCACTGCTATCCCACTAATGAAAAATAAATCTAAATAGTCTTCCTGGTTACATTAATAATGAGGAAAAAAAGGGTATGGTTTAGAAAACAGCTCTTTATGCACACAAACACACTCACAGGAGACTCCAGCTCTTCTGTGTGTGGTACATCATGGAGTTCTATACCATTCTGGTTTTTTTCTAATGCACTGGAAACCTCTTTTCTCAATTCCAAATGTCAGCAACCCCCGAAATCACACTTCCTTACTCCAGTACCTTAAACCCAGGCTCTTGTCAGTGGGAGATCTGCCAGCTGAGAGAAAGCAGAGTACTGCCTTACAAAAGTAAGCAAAAAGAGGAGCATGCTTTCCAGTAACTGGGCACAGAGTATGACCAGATCCCACCATCAATGGCATGTCCATTGCTTTCAGTCCAGAAGAGGTCAGGGACAAAAAGGACATACACACTTATGCTCCTAAAAGTTGTTCCTGGGTTAAACTTTCTGCACAAGAGGAAAGGCTGCCATATTGCAATGAATATGAACCTGCATACAAACATCAAAGCCAACTCCAGAACTCAGAGAGGACCAGCAAATAAGACAAGATTGAGACCAGGAAGTTGGAGAGTCTGGCTACAAAGCATCCCTCACTGCCTCAGCTGCCCTGTCCAGGCATCAGACAAGGAGAGAAAGTTTCTCTTTTTCAGACAGGTCAGGACAGCCCATTGTGTTTGCCGTATTTACTCTGCAGAATAAAGGTCTTCAATCAGAAGTGTTTTAATTAGAAAGTGTGAATGACAGGGCCAAATTCCTTCACCAGCAGTTTCTCGATGAATGCAACACTTCTGACCATTAGCAGAGTGCTACCCTAAAAATGTCTGCATAGCCTTTGAGATCAGTCACTCATAACTGGGAGCAGCACAATGCCAGCCAGCTGGGAACCCCGAAGAGCATGCCCCCTCCTTAGCACAGTGCCCACAACCTGAGGCTGTAAAAACAACAGAATGATTAAGATAACAAATGACTCTGAGATTATCAAGTCCGACCTTGGACTAATCACCACCTTGTCAACTAGATCATGGCACTGAGTGCCACATCCAGCTGTTTCTTGAACACCTCCAAAGATGGTGACTCCATCACCTCCCTGTGTGCAGTCTGTTCCAATGCTTAAGAATCCCTTCTGTAAAGAAAGTCTTCCTGATGTCCAACCTGAACCTCGCCTGGTGAAGCTCAAAACCATTTCCTCTCGTCCTATTGGACTCATCCTCCAGTCACCTGGGAGAAGAAGCCAACCCCCACCTGGCTCCACCCTCCTTTCAGGCACTTGTAGAGAGAAAAAAGGTCTCCCCTTCTCCTCCAAGATGAACAACCCCAGCTCCCTCAATTGCTCCCTGCCAACTTGGAGACCAGCTAGAGTTCACATTTAATTACAAGAAACTGCAAATAACCTGAAAGTTTTAATTATCATGTTCCCTTTGCTAGCAGTGAAAACATAGTTTATATTGTGGGGGAAAATAATTCTATATTGTTTCTTATTTTTCATTATGACAATAACTGGCATAATACTATTGCTATATTCAACTGTTCATAACTAAAAACAGACACAGATATAGGAAGAAGATGCACAGAGCAAAAAACCATCTGTTACTTTTGGGAAAAAGGGGGTAAAATCTGATTAGGTACAGATTACTTGATTTTTGAATGAAGTTTGTGAACCTTGTCAGAAAAGATTTTCATCTATTACAAAAAAAAAGAGCTTTGAGCGAGAGATGCACCTAAACAGATGTGTATCTTTATGTATACACACACCCATGTCTTTTACAAGACACAGTAATAGTGTAGGTGGTCAGGAAAGTATTTGCAGAAAGCAATACTGACTAGTGCCTTTGGTGGACAGGTCTATTATACGTTATCTTGACAGTTATCTGAGAATACTAAAGCCAAGCCTGTGCCCTAAATAGCATATGTGACCCAAGAATGCCCTTTATGTCCTCCAGATATGAAAACAGTGTGTAAAGAACTCATTGTAAATGGCTTTATGAATAGATCTGTAACAGTATGGGAAATATTAATGTGTGAATTTAGTAGTTCTTTAACATACATCAATATTTGCAAAGAAAATATATTATTCTCCATATTCTGTATTATTTTCTACATATATTCTATACATAGAATTTTCTCTATTCTAATGTCTCCCTAGCAGACATTAGAATTTATGAAGAAAAATTCTTTTTCCTAAAGCAAAATATTCTTCCCTACTAATCTGTTATCTGGTATAATAGTATCTGATATAACAATCAAGGCCACATTGGACAGGACTAGGAGCAACCTGCTCTAGTGGAAGGTGTCTGTGCCCATGGCAGGGCAGCTGGAACTGGGTGATCCCTAAGGTCCCTTTCAACCCAAACCATTCCACGATTCTGTGATCACAATGTGCGTGATTTAGAAGCGTCACATCACTGTGGACTGTATTAACCTATAATTTGTTAGAATATTAAAAAGCCAGCATATTAAGTATGGTATTAATGCATTAAGCAATAGTTGGGCAAAAATAGAGGCAGTAGAGAGATAATCAGTGAGTTAAGTTTGCCTTAGGCACTACTTTATTACACCCTCTTTCAAGGTGTTTTCACGTGAAGCAAAAGAACAAATAACATAGTGAAAACATTTCAATTCATACCGTGAACCAATTTTGCATTCCTCCTCAAGACATGTTGCATACAAAACAAAGAGAAAACATCCCCTTTGTAAACAGATGTGTATTTCTATTGGCCTTGCTATTTACTGTGAAGTCTTCTGTGAGGCACAGTGTTTATTTACACTCCAAAGCACTGGGAAGAACCTGAGTTTCACTGTCAGTCCCAAGGTTTCCTCCATTAGAAAATAATTTGGGTTTAGGCCTACCTATCTCCCCAGGCAAAGAACAGATGCACACACTGAAAATAGAAGATAATAATGAATAAGTTTTTATGGCAGAATTAATGACTGTTGATGAACATTAGTTCTTTAAATATTTAGAAAATAAGGAGCATTTTGCAAGGCAAATGAGGGATTGTTACTTGTCTCTTCCTAAATTGAAAAAAAAAAAGTTGAATGTTATGACACTGGAATCCCAGGGGAAATGAAAAATTTTAGTGCAGCTTGTAGGAGATAAAAGAAGAACAAGAATACCAATTATTTTTTGAGAGAAGTCCATGTCAAATAAGACTAAATTGCATGAAAACTTAAAGAATGAGGCAGTATGTATAGCACATTGGCAAGATCTTAGGCCTTCCCTCATTAGAAAAAGGGAAAAGAATAAATTAGGCACAAGTTACAAGAAAAAGAGCAAAAGTACCATGGTCGGTCAGGTGGAGACAACAATTCGGCTGACAAGAAAGCAAATCTATGTGCAGCACAGTGCTGCTTCTCCTTTTAATCTTTTATAAACTTAACAGAGCATTTTGCAGGGAGGATAAAAGCTGCTGACCGGTGGAGCCATCCCAGCAGAGGCATTCCCTCACGCTCAGCAGTGCTTCACTGCCTTTTTTCAGCTGGGTACCGGGGCACAGGGCCAGCAGCTGCCTTGCCAGGTCTGTGCAAGGACAGAAAGGTGTCCCATACTTTACATTTAAATCAGAGTTGTTGCCATTTAAGCGAGAAAGCTGTCGTGTCACTTACTGTTCGCTTATGCATTTTGCCCATATGTAAAATAAATACACCATTTATCAGGGGGATCCAGATCCAGCAGCACAGACCAGGAGATTACCTCGGGAATTACCTGAAGTGGCAAACTGCTGTTTTAAAGCCCAGTCTCTGTGCTTTCACGCTGCTTTCTCCCCAGTCTGACCACACACATCAAATTACATGGCTATCATCTGAACGAAAAGCTGGCATACTTCTTTATCCATGGGGAGAATGAAGGACCAGACAGACCATGCAGAATTCATAGCCTCTTTCTTGTACATCACCTTGTGCAAGTGAGGTTGCCCTCCCTGTTTTTCAAACCTACTAAGCAGTTGCAAGTTAATTTATTTACTTCTGACATTTTTTAATATCATTGATCAAGCAACCTTCCAGATCCTGGCACAGGTTAGGAAAGCCCAGCGTAAAATACCTTGGAGCCAGACCTCTGTCCAAGCACAAAATGCCTCTGTAACCAGTTCATGAGGCTCTTGACAAGGAGTAAAATGAAAGGACAAAGTTGCTGCCACCGTCACCCATGTCTAGGATCCGCAAATGGAAGCTGCTGTACTTCACACCAGTATCAGCTCTGAAAGCAGATTTATGCAAAAGTAACAAAGAATAAAACACTACACTCTCCTGAAGCTCAAAGTTGCCACAAGATATTCATTCTTCTACTAAATCCAAAAACTCACAAAATGCAGTCACTTAAACCTGTGGATTCACCACACAGGCATTTCAGCATATTGGTGACATTTCATTCCTGTTCTAAAAACCTTCATCAGAAGTCAAGAGCTGACTACCAGACACTTGCAGGTGTTTGCAGCCATCTGTATCTGCTTCCCGCTTCACAGGGGATCTCTGGTAGTGTTTAACAGAAATATCAAAGGTAAACATCACTGGAATGTTTTCCAGGGCAATCTTTGAACAGTAAAAGAAGAAAAGAACTCACTTTCTTCAGTTACCAGTTCCAGAAGACTACAAGGTGCCAGCACGTGGTATAATCAGTCTGCATTTTCCTGATTTAAATCACCCAATAAAAAGCCTGAAAACAGCCACTGAGCTTTTAATTCCTCTCTTTTTTTATTGAAACAGAAGACTGCTTCATGTCCCCATATAAAAAGAGGTTAAAAAAAATATTGATAGAGGTTTCTCAAAGAAATTAATGTCTTCAGCTTCTTATCTCTCTAGAAAAATTCTGACATCAGTTATCTGCTTACCCATATCATGGTAACCACTACATGATTCTAATCCATGTAGCTTATTACTTACCATGCAGCACCACTAAGTATTTTTGTTTTATTTTTAATATTATAAATTACTGCAAGTTTAGAGCTTACTTATTGACATTTTATAGGCTGCTTATTGAAATTTGATGCTCATTATAACAAGGAGTTTTTTCTGCAACTTTATAAGATAGTTTAGAAAAAAAGACCAAGCTGCCTTTTTTCTGCTGACTGAGACGAAGAATGCAAGGTCCTATAAATGTAACTGATGGGGCTTTAAAAAAAAACACAGTTGCACTCAGGAAAGGGCATAAAACAGGTACCCAAACATCCTCTTTGTTTGCAGACTGATAGGTTAGCAAAAACTTCTGAGCTTAAAATCACAGGAGGGAACTGAAACTTGTAAGTGACAAGAGAACAATGAGTAATTGCAATTAATTTTGAGAAGAGCAAAGCCGGCAATGCAATCCCCGCAGGCGTCGGGAGAGGAGACAGAATTCAGCATGAGCTCCAGCCATGGAGCACAGAGACCAAAGCAAACACACACAAAGCAGCACACGTGAAGGTCACCAGATAACAGTCTGAATGATTAAACACTGCTAGAGCCCTTCCCAGCACCACCCCCAAGCAGCCTTGTGTTGCCACCATTTGCAGATTGTGATGGTACAGCTGTCTATTTCTTTAAATTTTGACACCAGTCACCTTCCCCACTGGATCAAATCTCTCAGATGTGAGACCACTGATGCTCTCCAAGACGCAACAATAAACTTGCACATAGGAGAGTAACTCCTGTTCCCCAGGGGCTGAGCTGACTCCACCAGCTCCTTACAGACCTCACTTTTGAAGTGTGTAACAGAAACACACACTCCTTTTGCCTCTTTCCTCAAGCAACTCTGGCACTGCTCCAGCGAGCATGCACTGAAACCTTGCATGCCCTGCTTCTGCTCCCATGCTGGCATGTATTTCTCCCTGCTGAAATCCCTTCTCCCAGCACTGGCACTTTGGGATGGCAGTGCAGCGAGCTTGCTCTTTGTGCAGCTGCTGTAAGGCTGATATTTACACAAGGACTGCAGAACTGAGATTAGGCAAACTAGAGCTGGTCTATGAAATTACGATGCATGAAGTGATTTCCCTAATTTGTTATTTGGGATAATAATTAATTCTATTATGTATTACATTATATTTAATATCATACTTGTGAATTTATATACACACACACCTTTACTGTGTTATAGTATTTTAACAAATATTCAAAAATTCAATAGCTCCTAATAATTAGAACCACAGATGTATAATCTACATTTACAAAATTACTATTAGTGTTAGAATTCTTTCTACACTTGTATCTTTTTTGAAGATTAAAAAAAAAATGCAGGATTCTTTGGGGAGTGGGAGTTACTTGGTCATTTGGAAGGGAGGATTGAAGGGAATTAAATTGATTCACAAAATGACAAAATATAAAGCCAAGCCAAAGCATTTGCTAAGGTGTTTCCCCTATTATCCCCATTGCCCTTCTGTTTCCTTGTGAATGAAGCAACTTCATAGTCTGAAAATACTGAATTTACAATATTCTAAAGCTTCAAATTATGAACACAGTATTTTATCCTAAACCATACAGCACTTCAAAGGTGAAATGAATATTAAAAAACAAGCCTTGTTAATAGTTTTTGGTTGGATTTTCTTCTTTCCCTACTAGAAATCAAGGTTGAGATTTGGGGGTTGCTTTAAGAAATATTTTTTTTCTTTAGTAATCCAGTCCAATTTCCTTCAAATTCAGTTAGAGTTATCTAAACTTTTTAAAAACTCTTATTTTAACATTACATTTTAAGAAAAATCCTAAATGTCTCAGTTTAGGTATTTAGAAGATCAACTGCGTTTCAGAAATAAGAATATTCATAATTTAGCTAACTCATTCTGAGGTTTGAAGCCTTTCAACAGGACAAGAGGACACAGCCTCAAGCCATGCGAGGTTGGACATCAGGAAGAATTTTTTTCTCTCAAAGAGCTGGCAAGCATTAGAATGGGCTGTCCAGGAGGGTAACGGAGTCACTATCCCTGGAAGTGTTCAAGAGCCGCCTGGATGTGACACTCAGTGGTACGGTCTAGTTGACAAGCCAGTCAACTAGCCATGGTGTTCAGTCAGAGGTTGGACTCAAGGTCTTTTCCAACTTTAATAATTCTATGATTCTGTGACCCAAATAAAGCAAATGCATTAGAGGAAGGGTAAAGTGAATTATAGGCAGCAGCTATAAAGATCATAAGACATCTTCTTGGCATGTTCTATCCAAAAAAAGCAAAACACCGCAAAATGTATCCAACAGCATACAAACATACACAATATTGCACTCAAAACATTACTTAAATTATTATTACTATTCATGAGATGAGAATTAACAGGTTAGAGAACTGAAAAACTGAAGCTGACTTAATGGGCAGTTAGGCAACATTTTTTCTTCTTGTTTAGAAACAAAGCCTTGATTTACAACACAGCAGTCATGCTCTGCTCTGCAGACCAAATGATTCATTTCCTCACAAACCTTTCTGGTGCAGTCAGTATTGTATCAGCAGTGTGCCACACGTAGGCTCTAACCATGCAGATCCAGTCACAGCTCTACAGTATAAAAATACTTAGAATTTATTGAACATATCTTTCTCTATATAGAAAACAAATATTAAATTATGCTAATTATTATAGCTCTCCAAGTAAAGCAGGGTCAAACTCAAGGATAACACCTTCTAACAGCTACGTAACATGAAAAGACGACAGTGATACTTCTGTGGGGAACTTGCATTAGTAGCTTACATGTGGTAAAAGTAATGAATGAAAATTTGTAAAAGCTACACAATAATCATAATCAGCAGCAGAGTCCATAGTACCATCTGTAAAGAACTGATTGCATATACATAACAGAGAGTCATTGCTTGGGCTTTTGTGGATTTATTGCTGGACACCTGGGACTCTGTCGCACATTACAGAGTATTGCTTTTCAAAATACAGCTTTGAGTAAACAAATGCACAAGACAAATTTGACATGAAGTTTAGTTGTGTGCCTGGGCAAAACTGAGTGAGCCTGGTCCCTGGGAAAAATGTGGTCAGCTGTGCCCATGCCACAAATGGGTAGCAATACAAAAGAGTGTAAATCTCAGAGAGTCAAAGGTTATCAAAGGTCAAAAGTGGTCAGTGACACACACTGGACACGGGGCCAAAAAACCTTGAAGGGAAGGGTTAATACTGCAGAGCACACTGGAAGCAAGGAGGATGTTTTTGCATGAGATTCCCATGGGTCCTCTTCTCGAGCATGTCCAGGTCCCTCTGGATAGCATCCCATCCTTCAGGTGTGCCAACGGCACCACTCAGCGTGGTGTCGTCTGCAAATCTGCCGAGACAGCATTCAATCCTATTGCCTATATCATTAATGAAGATAATAAATAGCACCAGTTCCAGTATGGACCACTGAGGGTCACCACTGGTCACCGATGTCCGTCAGGACTCTGGATGCAGTGGTTCCACACATTCCTTATTCATCTCGCACTCCCCCCATCAAATCCATCTCTTCCCAGTCTAGATGTTGAGGGATCATGTCAAAGGCTTTACAGAAGTCCAGATATGTAAACAAACCCTTCAAAAAAACCTAAAAACCTTTGACTCCAGTAGTGAAGGTTGTAGGAAACCAGAGGAATGATTTACTGGCTCAAAACAACCAGGTGGGAAGTGTTGGGGGGAAAAGGGTGAGTTTTGCATATGTGGAACGATGCGCTGCTCCACACCCCGACCCCACTGAGCTTAAGTCAGCCTCTGGTCTGGCCCAAAATGGCAGCTTGGTCTCATGGCCTGTGGTGAGCCACAAAATGATGCCAGCCTGGCCCAGGAAACACTAAAGCTCAGGCCTGGGGGTGGGCCCAGCAGACCAGAGCAGAAAAAAGGACAGCAACATGTGTGCTGAGTTGGCACACTCTACTGGATCCTAGGGTGGTGATATACTTTTCTCTCTCTCTTCTCAAATTATATTGTAAATCAGACTAAAAAATTCCAGTCAATACCTTAGTAAGTGCCTTGTGTCTGGATAAGTTATAGTTCACCAAGTTAAAGTTTGCTAAGTATGCGAAATGCCTTACTTTGTCTGGATGTGATTTTGAACTTTGCCAAGTACATTATTCTACCTGAAAGCTCTAAAATTTGCAAGTAAAAATTTGTTGTCAAACTTCCTGAGAATTTTGTTCTTTCCCCCATGTATTGCCCAGAGTGAATCAAATGACCTTCCACTAAACCTGCCGAGAGGGCCAGGGTATTACAAAGGTGATTTCTCAAACCAGACAAGCTGCAATTTGTAAATAAGCACACTGCAGATAGAATGAGGCAAAATGCAGTCTAGCAGCTAATGCCACTGTCACAGTTCTGTTTGACAAACAGAAGCATTCGGCATCTTGTCAGAGTCACAGATGGCTCTTCAGCTTCTCTTTCACTCTGACAATGTAGAACAGTCCCACAAAAACACCTGGGCTGAGAAAGAATTACTTCAGTGACCCTTCTGGCTTATAGCCAGCCCATCTGCCTCTTACTGATGCAGTCTCTGTCTGGAAAGGCTCCTGAAAAGTGCCAGGATTGGGGAGCTTTAGGCATTGGGAATCTATCCTTTAACTGCTGGAAAGGGTGCTCCAGCAGGCAGGTGCATGAGGGGTTGTAACCTTGGACCAAATGGAGCCTTCACTTCACATCTGGAGTAACCCCTGTGTGCTCCAAAGCTTACCTACATTGGTGTTTTTCTGGCCTCCTATCTGAGGAAACACAATAACCCGAAGCATACAGTTTGTCAGATATCAGGTGTTGGTATCAGGCTACCAGATCCCAGTAACTCGTGACGGTGTTCAGCAGGCTGTGTGGGTGGCTGAAAGATTAATCTACTTGCCAGAAAAAACACAGCAGGGCTCTTTAGTACAACCCACCCTTGTGCTGTCAAC
>VZRS01003723.1:250216-263658 GCA_013398055.1 Ifrita kowaldi | reverse complement strand
TATGTGGAACGATGCGCTGCTCCACACCCCGACCCCACTGAGCTTAAGTCAGCCTCTGGTCTGGCCCAAAATGGCAGCTTGGTCTCATGGCCTGTGGTGAGCCACAAAATGATACCAGCCTGGCCCAGGAAACACTAAAGCTCAGGCCTGGGGGTGGGCCCAGCAGACCAGAGCAGAAAAAAGGACAGCAACATGTGTGCTGAGTTGGCACACTCTACTGGATCCTAGGGTGGTGATATACTTTTCTCTCTCTCTTCTCAAATTATATTGTAAATCAGACTAAAAAATTCCAGTCAATACCTTAGTAAGTGCCTTGTGTCTGGATAAGTTATAGTTCACCAAGTTAAAGTTTGCTAAGTATGCGAAGTGCCTTACTTTGTGTGGATGTTATTTTAAACTTTGCCAAGTACATTATTCTACCTGAAAGCTCTAAAATTTGCAAGAAAAAATTTGTTGTCAAACTCCCCAAGAATTTTGTTCTTTCCCCCATGTATTGCCCAGAGTGAATCAAACTACCTTCCTCTAAACCTGCCGAGAGGGTCAGGGTATTACAAAGGTGATTTCTCAAACCAGACAAGCTGCAATTTGTAAATAAGCACACTGCAGATAGAATGAGGCAAAATGCAGTCTAGCAGCTAATGCCACTGTCACAGTTCTGTTTGACAAACAGAAGCATTCGGCATCTTGTCAGAGTCACAGATGGCTCTTCAGCTTCTCTTTCACTCTGACAATGTAGAACAGTCCCACAAAAACACCTGGGCTGAGAANTCAGGGTATTACAAAGGTGATTTCTCAAACCAGACAAGCTGCAATTTGTAAATAAGCACACTGCAGATAGAATGAGGCAAAATGCAGTCTAGCAGCTAATGCCACTGTCACAGTTCTGTTTGACAAACAGAAGCATTCGGCATCTTGTCAGAGTCACAGATGGCTCTTCAGCTTCTCTTTCACTCTGACAATGTAGAACAGTCCCACAAAAACACTTGGGCTGAGAAAGAGTTACTTCAGTGACCCTTCTGGCTTACAGCCAGCCCATCTGCCTCTTACTGATGCAGTCTCTGTCTGGAAAGGCTCCTGAAAAGTGCCAGGATTGGGGAGCTTTAGGCATTGGGAATCTATCCTTTAACTGCTGGAAAGGGTGCTCCAGCAGGCAGGTGCATGAGGGGTTGTAACCTTGGACCAAATGGAGCCTTCACTTCACATCTGAAGTAACCCCTGTGTGCTCCAAAGCTTACCTACATTGGTGTTTTTCTGGCCTCCTATCTGAGGAAACACAATAACCCGAAGCATACAGTTTGTCAGATATCAGGTGTTGGTATCAGGCTACCAGATCCCAGTAACTCGTGACGGTGTTCAGCAGGCTGTGTGGGTGGCTGAAAGATTAATCTACTTGCCAGAAAAAACACAGCAGGGCTCTTTAGTACAACCCACCCTTGTGCTGTCAACAGGGGATGTTGGAACAGGGTGGTTGGGAAGAACATCAAAACCCACATGTATGAGCTGAGGGTGTCTGTCCTTCCTCCAAACATGAGCAGCAGATGAAGCAATGACTGCCAAAGCTTCAGGGCTGAGAGCAGTATGGCACTGCTCATCATCATAGCCCCCAGATGGGCCAGCGTAGGCTACTGCAAAATATCTACCAAGCTTAGAACAGGATCCGGAAAGGACAAAAAAATCAGCTTACTTTTTTTTTCTTAGCAATTTACAACTCTGACAGCTCTGTGAAGTCCTGGCACTTCCTTTCTTTCACTTGCAAACTTGTCAATCTCCAAAACAACAACAAACAAAAAACCCCAAAAAACCAAAATAAATTGAAAAATGCTTCTTTTACATCTTTTATTTTGCTTACCCACCTAAGACCAGTATGGTACAGAATAGTCTCTACATCCCCAGCACAGATCTCTCTTCCCTGATTGGAGTAACAGGTGGTCATTCTCCACTTGAAAATCATTTATGATTTCCACCAAGAAATCATTTATGATGGGACTCCTAAAGCATGAATGCTAAGATCGAATTGTGGGCTCTCAGCTAGGACTTAGAAGACAGTGTAATCTTGAGAGGAAAGACTCTGACATTTTCTTCCAGCTTTTAATTACTTCTGTCCCATAGTCTCCAACATAACTTTCCCAGTCATTGATTTCACCTCCCTTGGCTCTTTGTTGACTTCTTACTTCGTCAATTCCACTTTGAAGTTGTCAAGGCTTCTGGTATACTGGTATATCTCTGCCAGCAACCCAACTTTCCAGATACCAGCTCACGCTGTATCCTGCTCTTCACAAGTCCCAGGCATCTGTCCCAAAGCCTTAGCTCCCCTTCGCATTCATCATGTCCCATGTTCATGTACTATCCTACTAGCGCAGTTTCTTGGGAAATCTGTCCCTGGGCTCTCCAAACCTGCTCTTCCCTATGTCAGCTAGATCTCAGGCTCCTCCCAGGATCCCATGGTGCTTTCCTTCCTCAGACTTTCTGCCCAAGCACCAGCAGAGGAATCGCTATGAAAGGAGAGAGGAGTGGATGTCAGAGTTAGTCCGAATCAAGAGATCACAGCAAAAGCTCTGAGATTCTCTGCTCACATTCCCTGCTCACTTTGGAGACATCACATGCAGGGTGCCACAAGCAGCACTGATGAGGGAACAAGGTACAATCTGATCAACACCAGGGTGCATAGATGTTGAAGATTCAGGAGACTAGAAGAGACCTTGAAGAGTAATCCGTTCCACCACACTGCTCCAGAAAGAATTCAGCTATATTTATGTTGTTCCCAATTAATATTCAAACAACATTTAGTGATGCTAAAATCATGAAAATCCAAATTCAGTAATCTATTCCATTGCTTCAACGTTATTATTGCTGACCCCACAACATGTCATCTGGATGGACAAAGGCATGGACAATGGTGCTGCACAAGAGCTTTGTGACATTAGAAAGTTATCATGTCTTGTTCACCATGACACTCTTCATTCTTTGAGCTGAAACAACTCCAGACATTTCAACATTCATTCATAAGCCATATATTCTAAATCTTTTAATTATTTTCATTCCTCTCCTCTGGATACTCTCTAGTTCATAGACATTTTTGTTGAAGTGTGCAGGCTACCTGGACATGGTGTTACAGTTGAGGAGGACTTCTCATGTCTTTCCTGCTGTTGTCCTACCTTATGTATCACCATACAATATTTGTTTTTATTGCAGCAGCAACTCGAGTAATCTACCATGAAAGAATTACCACCCAATCCCTTCCTTATAGAGTTGATAACTACAACATCTTTGTCTTGTTGAAAACCTTAATTTTAATTCTGTTTCCAGCATAGTCACAGTCCCACTCCAAATGCTACTGCAGATGTAGCAAGTACCACTGAGCTCACTGCTTAAAATACTCTGTAACACTGGGTGTTGAATAAACAGGTAATCTCTCGTTTTATTTGCTAAAGTTTTCACACATGAGTGCAGGAAAACTACAATATTCTGTAGACTTAGGACAGAAATTTGGGCAGACTTAAATGAAGACAGTTAAAATGAAGATCAGACAAAGGACGTGGCCTTAGCAGGATCTGAAATCTAGCTAAAAACCAGAACAGGACCATGTTTCTGAACTATCTTGGGATTTTTTAACAAGGCAAAACAACTAGTCTAGTTCTCAACTAATTAATTACTTAAAATAAAATTTAACACGAGTCACAAATGCATGTGATGAACTACAGACCACATGGCTAAAAGTTGCCAAAGTTATAAGCAACAGAAAAGAGGTTCTACAACATGGAAGGCAGTTTGATTATGTTGGCAGATGAACCCGTTCAACCCAACTATCTCAAGTATGTGCCAACAGACACCCAAAGATAACACTGATTTGCAGGGCTTTCTATCATTATTTTTCCCATCTAGCCCAAACTGTTCCACATATCACTGTAATTGTACCTTTTTCTTTTTTTTTTCTGTGCTGAAGACTTTCAAATGCAGCTTTCTTAAAAGCCACAGAGAAAGACAGCATGTTACTTTGAAGAAAATCAACTTTCTTTGAAGAGCAACATGAAAGTCAGAATTTTGTATGGTTCATTTCACTTCAATTCTTTTCATCACACTCCCTCCACATTTCAACTTAACAGTAAACATAATCTTTAACGTGCAGCATCCTCCTACAAAAGAAGCCTCACCACAAATCACAGACTGAGCTGCTTTATGAAGCTGCCCAAGTCTGACAGCTGACTTTCAAAACATGCTGAGTAATGAAAGAGATGGTCAAGCATGCCAGCAAAATGCACAGCAGTTTGCACTCCCAAACACTAAAGTGAGGAAAGTTTTTACTTATTTAGGTCACTTTCATAGTGTTTTTCTTAATGCAATAATGGAGAAGAAAATAAAGCTTTCAGATGTGTTATCATTAAAACGATAAGCAATTTCAAAACACCATTGGGATGTGAATTAATTGAACTAAAATCATCTGCAGATGACAGTATTTTCTTAAATGGCCTTGTTAGAGGCATGAAACTTTTACTCCTGTGATTTGGTACACAGCACACATATACAAAGAAGAAACTGAACTATATTTAAAAATGTATTGATGTACTTCACACGTTTGTAGTGGCATGTGAATCAGCTTCACTCAGTGTATGGCAAAACAGCACTATAAGCCACTTACCCAGCACAATATGCAGCAAGATCTCTACATTTTTCTTCCCACCAAACTTAATTACCAAGTCACTGTGATTTGGCCCATGTGATGCACTGGTCTTGAACATCATTAATTGAAAATTATTTGTTACAAGTCAATTTTATTTCTTTGTAAGGCTACACCAGTGTAAGTGAAAATGCTGAATGTGCAGCAAGGATAAATGCTGTATGCCTCTGACAAAATATATTTTAGCTCTTAAAGAGAGAAGTCGTGTGATATGGAATGCAGAGAATAAAAAGGAGCAAAAGTCCCTTCAGGAAATGATGGGAAACAATAAGTGTAAGATCTACACAGCAACTGATTGTTTCCTAAAGGCAGAACTCATGGAGTCTCCATGGAAACAAACACACTTTTCATCCATCACTAACTGATTTAAATAACAGACAAAAAAATAAAATTTGGCCCCTCCAGTGGAAGCACTAATGTAATTAAAATTAACCCCATAACTTTAGGTTGCCTTCTATCATACTACTCAACACCAATGAATTCTATTTTAAAGTGCATTTTATACAAGTTTATTATATCTTGTTCAAATACATTGGCTCAATGACAACATGCAGGTGTTTAGAGCGTCTCAACATTTAGAGCATCTCAACATTTACATCATGCTGATGGCAGCTATTATGCAACAACATTGCCCTGAGTCTGTTGATTCCAAAGAAATTGACTGTACTTTTCTCACATGCCAATAGTAGGCTTATCCATTTTTGCCATGGTTCTCTTACTTGGGCCTTTATGGAATAAAGATTGCATTGGTTTTGTGAGAGGGAGAAAAAAAATCCCTCAACTATCAGAGTCAGCAATTTTTAAATATGAATAATTCAGAATATGAAAAAAAGTCTTGGCTTATGAGGACAAAAAGTCAAAACATAGTCATTCAAGCTTACTCTGCCTATATAAAAATTCTGTTTATGTTAGATTTCATTCTAAAACAACAACCAAATATATTCATATTCATAAATTCATCATCACATTTTATTCAACACTTATTATGCCGTGTATTTCTTATTTAAAAAGAGCTTATCTGACACATCTATAGTAGAAATATTGAAATAACTCTAAACCAGCGTTACTCACAGGCAAATCCATTTTCAGTGACTGAGATACCTGGCAAAACAGTATTCAGAGTGACTAAGAGCCAAAGCAGAAGAAACTGCAAAACTTAATTTTATTGCTGTAATCAGAAGCGTGAAAGCACTGCTTTTTAGTATCTGTATTTAAAGAGACATATTATTGCCAAACAATATTTTTTAATAGTTAATAAATTTCGTTAGGGTTTTAAGGAGCTGTGTGCAAAAAAAAGAAAGGCATTTCACAGAATGCCTTTCCAGTTCGCAAATGCTACTACCTGCATAACCTCACAAAACAACTGACCAAAATAAGACCTATAAGGAACAAACTTTGGGGGAAAAAAAAGAAAGAAAAAAGTCAATGTCTTAGCACGGGACCCAGCAAGTCATTCGTACTTCAGACCGTGTTTGCTACCAGTGCACTTCTAAAAATTCTGTTATACAGTATATATGAAAAAAGTACTATTTGCTCCTAAGTGTGAAGCAATTCTCTCTAAAATGCAGGGTTGCCCAAGTGGATATTTGAAAATGGCCCTTAATTTTAGAACAGGATACGCTAAGATAAATTTTCTTATTGGAGAAAAATAGACCCAATACCAACCAGCAGCAACCTCTTTGCTATGTGCCATATTTACCAATAAATATTTCCAAGGTAATTCTTGTAATTATCCAAGTGGAACACAAATAAATATACAAATAATTTTCATATAAAATTTCAATACGCTTCATAGTGTTCAATTCAAGCTAATTGTTGGAATGAAATCTTCAACCCCAAACACAGCCTCTAATCTGATAAACTGATAGCAGCCAAGGAACAGTTGAATTTGTCTATTTGATGAATTCTTGACCTGGATTCAAATCACCCAAAGTAAGTAATACACAGAACTGCTAACTACTGCAGTATCAATGGCTTTATTAAAGAAACTCATGATAACATTTACACCCACTGATTAATGTTTTGGTGTAGTTACAAGACTTAATTGTCTATGCAAGGTGCAATTAGATTTATTTCAGTGATGGGAATTTCTTGAGCGTGCATTACTAAATACCAAATAAAAGTTAGTTCTGGCTCTAATTTATCATCTTTAATCTGTTAAAACATGTTACTGCTATCAGGTATCTTAAATAACCCGGAGTCTAAGAAGAGAGCTCTTTTCACACAATACCGTTTAAGGTATGTACCGAAAATCTGTTTGGGAGTGTAACAAATTATATTATCTATGTATCTATTATCGACAGAATATCTGTTATGAAGCCTGTGGTTGCAAATTACTCTTCCCTTTCTCCGTGGTCCCATCCCCCCAACAGCAGATCATTTTCAGTGCCATTATTGTCAGGCATATTAAATTTTCAGGCTGCACAGTTGTGGTTTCCAGGTCTCTATTTACCCCTTGAACTGTGTTTTTAACGGGGCATTTTTACACTTAAAATGACAGAGCAGAGGCATAATAACGTTTTACATACTACAGCTACGGAGAACCAGATTTGTAACTGACTAGTGGCAATACCAGCAACATTAATTAAAAACCCCCAAACCGTCATTCATTAAAAACCACTCCATGACATAGAAAAGACGCGCGTTACAACCATTTCTGTCGCTGAAACAGACGCTTTCTAAGTGAGGAGATGGCGCAAGACAACGATTTCCCAAGTGAAATGGTGTTACCTCTGGCTTACCTGCTCCAGCTGTCGGGGAAGGGTGAGGAAGAGGGACGCGGCCGCGCTGCCGCCCGGCGCGGAGCGCAGCCGGCTCCTTACGGTAGCGCGGCGGCACTTGTGTGACAAATGGCTTACGGGAGCTGGAACAAAGCGATGCTGCTCTGGAGAAGCATCGCAGGGAACAAAGTCATCTCTCTGACAGCTCCTGCTTTTNCCGCCCCATGGCAGCGCGGCCGCCGCCGCTCACGGGCGCCCCGCAGCGCCGCGCCCCGGCCGCGCCCGCATCCCTGCCCTCGCCCCGCAGCGAGCAGCGCTCGGCTCCTGGTGTCGGCAAGGAAGGGGTAAAGCTGGGTTTGTCCGCATTCACCGGGACCCAGCACTGCTGCCACTGCCCGAGGAGGAGAGGCCCGCAGCTCCAGATGCACCCCGTTTGTCCTCTTCTCACAGCAAGACCGAAGTCTGAACCNATTCATCATCACATTTTATTCAACACTTATTATGCCATGTATTTCTTATTTAAAAAGAGCTTATCTGACACATCTATAGTAGAAATATTGAAATAACTCTAAACCAGCGTTACTCACAGGCAAATCCATTTTCAGTGACTGAGATACCTGGCAAAACAGTATTCAGAGTGACTAAGAGCCAAAGCAGAAGAAACTGCAAAACTTAATTTTATTGCTGTAATCAGAAGCGTGAAAGCACTGCTTTTTAGTATCTGTATTTAAAGAGACATATTATTGCCAAACAATATTTTTTAATAGTTAATAAATTTCGTTAGGGTTTTAAGGAGCTGTGTGCAATAAAAAGAAAGGCATTTCACAGAATGCCTTTCCAGTTCGCAAATGCTACTACCTGCATAACCTCACAAAACAACTGACCAAAATAAGACCTATAAGGAACAAACTTTGGGGGAAAAAAAAGAAAGAAAAAAGTCAATGTCTTAGCACGGGACCCAGCAAGTCATTCGTACTTCAGACCGTGTTTGCTACCAGTGCACTTCTAAAAATTCTGTTATACAGTATATATGAAAAAAGTACTATTTGCTCCTAAGTGTGAAGCAATTCTCTCTAAAATGCAGGGTTGCCCAAGTGGATATTTGAAAATGGCCCTTAATTTTAGAACAGGATACGCTAAGATAAATTTTCTTATTGGAGAAAAATAGACCCAATACCAACCAGCAGCAACCTCTTTGCTATGTGCCATATTTACCAATAAATATTTCCAAGGTAATTCTTGTAATTATCCAAGTGGAACACAAATAAATATACAAATAATTTTCATATAAAATTTCAATACGCTTCATAGTGTTCAATTCAAGCTAATTGTTGGAATGAAATCTTCAACCCCAAACACAGCCTCTAATCTGATAAACTGATAGCAGCCAAGGAACAGTTGAATTTGTCTATTTGATGAATTCTTGACCTGGATTCAAATCACCCAAAGTAAGTAATACACAGAACTGCTAACTACTGCAGTATCAATGGCTTTATTAAAGAAACTCATGATAACATTTACACCCACTGATTAATGTTTTGGTGTAGTTACAAGACTTAATTGTCTATGCAAGGTGCAATTAGATTTATTTCAGTGATGGGAATTTCTTGAGCGTGCATTACTAAATACCAAATAAAAGTTAGTTCTGGCTCTAATTTATCATCTTTAATCTGTTAAAACATGTTACTGCTATCAGGTATCTTAAATAACCCGGAGTCTAAGAAGAGAGCTCTTTTCACACAGTACCGTTTAAGGTATGTACCGAAAATCTGTTTGGGAGTGTAACAAATTATATTATCTATGTATCTATTATCGACAGAATATCTGTTATGAAGCCTGTGGTTGCAAATTACTCTTCCCTTTCTCCGTGGTCCCATCCCCCCAACAGCAGATCATTTTCAGTGCCATTATTGTCAGGCATATTAAATTTTCAGGCTGCACAGTTGTGGTTTCCAGGTCTCTATTTACCCCTTGAACTGTGTTTTTAACGGGGCATTTTTACACTTAAAATGACAGAGCAGAGGCATAATAACGTTTTACATACTACAGCTACGGAGAACCAGATTTGTTACTGACTAGTGGCAATACCAGCAACATTAATTAAAAACCCCCAAACCGTCATTCATTAAAAACCACTCCATGACATAGAAAAGACGCGCGTTACAACCATTTCTGTCGCTGAAACAGACGCTTTCTAAGTGAGGAGATGGCGCAAGACAACGATTTCCCAAGTGAAATGGTGTTACCTCTGGCTTACCTGCTCCAGCTGTCGGGGAAGGGTGAGGAAGAGGGACGCGGCCGCGCTGCCGCCCGGCGCGGAGCGCAGCCGGCTCCTTACGGTAGCGCGGCGGCACTTGTGTGACAAATGGCTTACGGGAGCTGGAACAAAGCGATGCTGCTCTGGAGAAGCATCGCAGGGAACAAAGTCATCTCTCTGACAGCTCCTGCTTTTCTTTCAGCGAAGCTGAAACAATACAGGACTCCCAGGGAAAACGCTAACAAAGGGGAAGCAGAAGGAATCGGAGAGAACCAGCCCAGTCATTGAATTCCGCGGCAGCACTGAAATGACACCTTCTGAAAATCACCCGCACGCCTCCTTACACCTTCCACCGAACAAAGGCAGCCCAACAGCGGCAGGGAACTACTTACGGGGGGGTTTTCTGGCCGTCCTCCCGGCGCAGCCTCCTGCCCCTGGGCTGCTGGCCGCTGGCGTTGCCGAGCCAAGGGGCACATGTAGCACAGACCGGGCAGCACAAAGCGGCAGGGACACCCCCGCACGGCACCGCACAACAGCGGGCGGCTCCGCGCGGCGACCGCTCCCGGAGCGGCGAGGCCGGGATGCGGAGCCCCGCGGGCGGGATGCGGAGCTCCGGTCTGCGGCGAGGCTCCCTCCCGCTACCGGCACCGCAGCGGCCCTTGCGCGGGGAGAAGGGGTGGGGCGCAGGGTCCTACCTGTGCTCCCTCTCCCTGCTGCCAGAAGGAAGCGCCGNAAGACCGAAGTCTGAACCCAGCGCCTGGCCCGTGCTGTAGATAGGCAAATACTTACCCTTTAATTTACTGAAAAATAGGAGGAACTACAAGAAACGAAATATAAATCAACTGCCCCCCAACACAGAAGCGCAGAAATCAGCCTCCCTTCTTTCTCATAGCCTTAAATCCGGTATTTGTATCAGATGTTCCGGGGCCTCACTCTTCCAGTTCAGCTATCTACTGCAAGATTTTACCAGTGCTGGACACCTGTTTCCTGAGTTTCCCAGGGACAACATGGTAAAAGCAGATGCTGCACTTAGTCGCATCCAGACTCTTCCACCTTTGGTACCAAAGTTGATCACACGATTCATGATCCTCCACCGCTGGCAAGGGTGCGTTTTGTCAGCCAGCTCTGCAGATCCAGATGGCCCCTGGAGGAAAAGGTCGTGCAGCTTTAGATTTTGTCTGCTCCTTAATTTTTTGGCCCAGTCAGAAGTGGTCCTTCTGATATTCTTAAAAGGAAATGGGTCTACAAGACCCATGCTGGGTTGGACCAAAGGGCTGTCTCACACCCTTCTTTATTGTCTCTGCCTGTGCCTGATACCAGAGGTTTTAAAGGAAGGATATAAGTTTAGGTGGGCATTAACTGATGTTCTCCGACTCCTTAGTGAGCCGCAGCTCAGCGAATTCCTGCGTCAAAGTGATGTCTGTGTAAAAAACTAGTCTACGACTTTGAAATAAACACTAATTGCTAGAAATCACTTTTTGACCTGCAATCTTCTGGAGATGACTAGTCATACAAGCCCTGGGAGGGGCAGTCCATTCCCTGTTCAGCCCCATCACAACTGAAGCCACAGTCTACAGGGCAGAGATAATTCAGAAGTTTAAGCTCATGCACCAGATCTATTCAGGTGGCTGTTAAGTATACGACTGCTACCTTTACATTAGGTGTTGAATGTATTTATATGACCCAGGTCCACTAGGTGGCACAAAGACGCCACGTAAAAGCCAGGAACAAGCCGGGAGTGCCTTCCGTCGCATTCAACATCTTTATGTATTTATGGAAAGCAAATGGGTACAGACAAAGATTGCAGACACAGCTACAGTCCATCAACCCACACATGTCTTTCCAAATAAAAACAAGTTCAGATGCCAGCGTTCTCCTTGGGACTAGAAGCTGAGTGAAAATCTCCCCGAAGAGCAGTATCTACTCCTGCAGACCTGGACTGACTCACAGCAGAGTAACCATGCCGAAACTCATTTCTGTGTCTGCATTCATGAAAACACAGCCATCTCTGCTCAGGAGTATTTAAACCGAGAGGAAGCTATTGATGTTCTCATTTTCCCCCCTTTCCTCCATTTGCCACCATGCCATTCTAGTTAAATTCCTGTGCCATCACCTTAAAATGGTAGAGGACACACCACTGACAACACTGGTGGGGCAGCTCTGCTTGGATGATGTTGAGCTCGCAGCACACAGAGGATGGAGAGGCAAAAACCATGATAAATTCCAAAACTCACCTGAGCTCTAACATCGATATAACTAATATTGAGACAAAACAACAACAATTATTTTTATAGTTGCAATTTTTAAAATGTCAAGGATCATAATACAGATAATAAGGGTCAATTTCACCACAACTGGATAAGCACTTACCTGATCACACCACTGTGTGGAATTGCAGGAAAGTTTCCCAGAGCCCCAAGATTTTTGTGCCTCTGAAGACTGCCTAGTCCAACAAACTCTTGCTCAAAACAGGGTCACCTACAGCAGGCTGTCCAAGACTGTCCCCCAGTGGGTTTTGAATACCTCTGTGAATGGAGACTCCACAACCTCTCTGGGCAGTCTGTTGCACTGTTTGATCACCCTCACGAAAAAAATTAAAAATCTTATGTTTAAATTGAATTCCCTGTATTTCAATTTGTGTGCATTGTCTTGTACCTCCCCTGGATACAACCAAGAGGAGACTGTCTCAGACGTTTTAGTCCCACCCACTTTTCCTCACACTCCCACCCACAGTTACCCATGGAGATGTTCCCCCATCGAGCCTTCTCTTCTCAAGGCTCAACACCCCCAGCTTGCTCACACNCCCCACCCCAAAATCTGCAGGTTTCATTTAGGAATTAACAGCATTTGCCTAGGTCAGCCTGCCATATATACATCAATTTCTGTACAAAATATTTTAAACCAGAAGACAATCTCTAANTCTCAGACGTTTTAGTCCCACCCACTTTTCCTCACACTCCCACCCACAGTTACCCATGGAGATGTTCCCCCATCGAGCCTTCTCTTCTCAAGGCTCAACACCCCCAGCTTGCTCACACTGTCCTCATGTGAGAGATGCTCCGATCCCTTAATCATCTTTGGGCTCTTTAAGGCTGCACTTTCCAAGAACATCCATGTCCCTGTTGTCTTGGGAGCCTTATGGAAGACACTGTATGCTGGGGAGTTGGTTACCTTGGGCAAGCCACGTCTGCAGTCCATCTGCGGGCAGGGGCTGCCACTGTGCAGAGAGCCTGCTGGAGCCCCAGCTGGAGCTCTGCTGCTGCGCTGTGGCAGAGAGAACCCTGCAGCCTGACAGGAGATGGGTGGGTTGGTTCTGTGCCTCTGTGGCTAAAGCCCTGCGGTAACACAGCAGCCACTGACACCACCAGCGTTTCAGCTATTGCTGATCAGGGCTTGCACAGCATCCAGGCTTTCTCTCCCCCACACCATTTACACTGCGGGATGAATGGTAAGACTTTAGGTCCAGGAATTAATATTGCTGCAGCTACTATGATCTTTTTGTGGCTTGTGAAGGGTCAGAGAATGAAATGAAACTGGAATCTCTTTCTATATAAAGTTGTAAGACTAGGGTACCAAAACCACACGCCACTGGTTTCTTACACGGTTGGCAAAGAAGTGTAAAGTTCTCTCCCAAAGAACGATTTAACCACGCCCCACCCCTCCCCCCCACCCCAAAATCTGCAGGTTTCATTTAGGAATTAACAGCATTTGCCTAGGTCAGCCTGCCATATATACATCAATTTCTGTACAAAATATTTTAAACCAGAAGACAATCTCTAATCTTAACCTT